>PVKE010004256.1:0-65957 GCA_004027555.1 Craseonycteris thonglongyai
AAAAATCCCACCATAAAGACACAAATTACATAGGGGGTGGACCCCAAGTTTCTGCACATTATGTGCTTGGCCAAGAAGCACAACAAGAAGGGCCTGAAGGAGATGCAAGCCAACAACGTCAAGGCCATGAGTGCACCTCGCTGAGGCTATCAAGGCCCTCGTGAAGCCCAAGGACGTCATCCCCAAGATCCCAAAGGGCAGCGGCCACAAGCCCAGCTGACTTGCCTGCATCGCCCACCCCAAGCCGGGAAACGTGCAGGGTCTCAACTCTGCCATCCAAGGCCAAGGCCAAGTCTGCAGCCACAGCTCTGCCTCTAGTTCAGGCTCCCCAAGTTGCCCAGGTCCCCATGAAGGCTCCAAATTCAGGACGTCTGTCTGCCAACATGAGGGAAGCATGGTTGTGACCCTTGGCTGCTGTCTGCATGAGGCTGGTGTATGCATGAGGCTGCTGTCCTTCTGGGCGATTTGTACAAATAAACCTGAGGCTGAGTCTGTCAAAAACAAAAAACAAAACAAGAAAACATTAAGTATCTGTTGCATTTACTTTAGCCCATATTTATTGGTATAAACTTTAAATTGGAAGAGGAGGTATGAAAAATGTTTGGTCACGTATTCATAATATTTACTGAATTCCTACTATTTTTGTTGATGTCCAGCACTAAGGGCCAGTGAAAACAATATCCTTATGGTAGCAGAAAAAGTATTTTAATATTGTATATTCGTGTTAAACTAAGAGAGCAGTGACTTTTTAAATGACCACCACACAGACTTAAAATTTGTCATTTATAGACAGGAAATACCTATAGACCAAACAACAGCAGTTAAAAGTATAAAATGGAAAAAGCAACTAACTACAAGTATTTGATACTTAAAATATGAGAGCTGTCCAGAAAAAGTCCAGCATTGTCGGTGTAGTCAGAATAGTTACATGACTGGAAAGTACCCTCATGTAAATGGAATAGCAAAAATATGTGAATTATACGTGATCAGAGTGAACATGGTGATAGAAACCCTTTTACAATTCCAGCTACCTTAAATACCAACTAAAATTTCCACATATAACCTTTTCCCCATACTTTTAAAGTCATTAATCTATTTGGGTTGTATGTATCAATAGTTTATAAGGTTCTTTATTCTCTTTTCAGCCTGTCTTTTAGTAGGGCCTCGTTGCATTCGTTTTTACTATCGGTTTAATTAAAACAAATTATTTTAAGCTATTTGGGGAAAATAATGCTTTGCATAGATGATGAGAAAAGGCAGATAATTAGTTGGAATCAAACATTTAAATTTCAATCCCAGCAAAACTTTCATATATCAAAATCATTATAATAATTACACTACATAAAGATGTCTACACTTAGATGTTCATTAGGCATATTGTGTAATTTACAGGTAAGAGGCCAATAAACTAAGCCATCATGGAAATTAAAGCTCAGAATTAATCACCACTATTCAATATTTTCATACTACCCTATATTGCTCCTTTGCAAAACATAACACTATCAGTGATTATTATTTGTTAAATTATTTTCTTAATGTCTTCCAGCTTTAAGGAAAGTATAGGACATTTTAGCACTGCCCCAATTGTCTTAGAAACTAGGGTCTAAATAAAAATTACAATGTCTATCAATCACATTGACACCATTTTTAAGGTGGTAGGAAATGATTTATCATTACCTCCTTTATACATTTGTTCAGAGACTAAAATCTTTGCATGTAACATTAAGGAAGTATAAATAAGCAAGATGCAATGCTACATTCACTCCACCCAGGAGAGTCTTCCCAACAGTACTCTGTAGGTGTAGGCAGAGGCTAAAACAGTTAGTTTTTCCACAATTCATGGGCTCAGAGTATCAGGCTGCAGGCAAGGAGAAGGTGCCCCCTCAATTCAACAGAGTCACAATGAAAAAAATGGCATCTGGCAATTGAGAGTTGGAGCTGGGTATATTTCTCTGCCTTTCAGCTAAAGATAGAAAGAAGGGATTTGACGAAGTAAACAACATTAGTTTCTGCTGGGCAGCAAATACTTGGCTTACAGAGTTTTCTCTTTATTTCAGAGAGCAAATATAAGAAATAAAAGAATTGATTGAATAAATTGACATGTTTTCATATATGTATATACATTAACATACATAAGTTAAAATCTTATTAAACTCATAATAAATTAATGAAAATTAAAACAAATAGTAAAAAACAATTACAAATTAGGAAAAAATAATTATAAGAAAAAAAAATTATTGTACTTATATAAATGTCTCTTCAAAAATGGCAAGGGAAAAGAGCAAAATACTACACAAAAGAAATATTAATAATAAAAACAATAGAAAAACATTTAACCACAATATAAACAATGAGATAGGATATATTTATCTTTCAAACCCTCACTAGTGATAATACTGAGAGTTAGAGTCTCTCATAGTTTTATAGTAGAAAAATTTCTTTAAAAAATTTGTCTGGTGACAATTTGAAATTATATATCACAAAGTCCTTAAATAAAGTAAGGTATCACATCTGACCCAATAATTCCTAATTATAGCAGTGTCTGATACAGAGCATGCACATATTAATGAGTGAATAAATGAATTTTTTAAAGGACACAGTTATTTTAAGTTTAGAATTACTAAAGCATAAACTCCCCAAACAATTAAACAGCCACATAAAATTCACATTTATAATTGTCCATTTTATTAGGAAAACATCAATAGATGTAAAATTATCTGCGCGTTGAGAATGAGAATTTATTCCAATTTCATAATAATATGTCTATATCACAATCAAACTGTTGTTTTAGAAATTATTTTGAGCTTTAGTTACTCAAAAGAAAGATCAATCTTTAATAATGTCATTTACTTTTAAAACATTGCTTTCGCGTACAGTCTTTCATAGGATAGGGCATTATAGGTTTAACTTGTACTGTAGTAAAAAGTATAACTATTATTTGGGAGGATGACAATATTTCATGATTAATTTTATTATACTAATTATAAGTTCAAATTGCTATTAGAAATCTTATTCTA
Organism: Craseonycteris thonglongyai; assembly: GCA_004027555.1. Lineage (NCBI taxonomy): Eukaryota > Metazoa > Chordata > Mammalia > Chiroptera > Craseonycteridae > Craseonycteris > Craseonycteris thonglongyai. Next base: position 3,018 of record PVKE010004256.1, read on the forward strand.
TAATATTTCATGTTTTGGGAGACATTTATTTGTATGTGATTGAATAATGTTATTTCTTTATGAACCATACTATGTGGAAGATTCTTTGAGTTTCAGAATTAGTTTCCCTTAAGTTAATGAAAAACCCCATCTTCACCTCCCTGAGGGAAATCATTATAGAAATATAAAAGTGAAATTGATGCTGAAAACATGAATGAAGACATTTGGGTAATTTGGGCAGCTAATGAATATTTAATATAAAATGTTTTGCCTACCCCATTACATGAAGTGTTACCTTATTTTAGTTTCTTTGATTAAATGGCAGCAGATAGTATTCAAATTGGTTTCTGGACGGTTTCATTATCATTCCTCAGAACATTGGGGAGTATATTAGATATATTCTTGACCTTTTGAGTAACATATTGAATTCCAGAATGAAACACAGTACAAGCAGCAATAATTGTCTTTCATTATTATTTGAGTGATACTGCAATTCATTTTTTTTTTACTTCTATCCTGATGAATTCGTAGAAACATGAATATACTCTGTATGAAAGACATGTAGGAAGCTCTTCTCTTGAAGATAGCTTACAAATCAATCTCCAAATATCAGGCATAAAGAAAGACTAGAAACTATGAACAAGTGTCCAAAGTAATTAAAGAGATGTTTGTAGGATGTTTAGATAACTGTTTCGCCAACTTTAGTATGCATGGGAAACAATAGGGATCTTGCAAAAATTCAGAAGCTGATTCAATAGGTCTAGGGTGGGCCCAAGAGTTTCCTTTTCTAAGAAGCTCCCAGGTGATGCTAATGCTCTTGCTTAATAGACCATACTTTAAGAGTAACAATTTTCTCTCATCTACTTACTAAATTTTATCTATGTATAAGCACTAAATTTTATCTATGTATAAGCACTATTCTGATTACAGAATAAACAATTCTAAAGTTTCTCTTCTGTATCCTTGAAATAAAAAGGTATTTTCCAGGTCAGAGTAAAGGTTTTCCCAAGTTCCTATCAATCCTGGAGAAGCTCCCAATGAATCTTGCTGCAGGCTTTCAGAACACTGTAGTTCATGAAGCCTCTCTTTCAACCTAAATGTAAAAGCAGTGCCCCCAGTCAATATTAGCAAACACATATTCAAAAATTCCTGGCTGCAGGAAATAGTGACAAAAACATATGCAGAAAAAAAAAGAGCATAAGGAAGCCTCTGACCTCGGGTTCTTAAGATCCAGTTGCAGACACAAAAGAATGCACAAAAGAAGACAGCTATAATATGAGATTGCTCATGCTCCAGGTCAATTGAAGAGGCACACAGAACTTGCAAGTAAAGAAGAAAATAAGAACTAAAGAAGATTATGCTAATAAGGAACGAGAAATACAGAGGAGGAGATTGGATACAGATCTTAAAGAAAGGGTATGCACTTCCCACATATGTATCTCTTTATAACGTATGTGCACTAATGTATTCTGTACTTTTTAGTTTGATTTTACAAGTAGATACACCTTCCCTCAAGATTACTCTTAAATATGTTAAATATCCTATTCATTCTGTAACAGGGCAGCTGTAAAAGGAGAGATTAAGTGGACTTCTTATTAAAAGAGCACTTTAAAATTATCAGACTTTTTCATTGTGACACAAGAGAGTTTCCTTCAAGCTTCTTAGACTTCACTTTATGGGGATAGAGATGGTATGCAAGGTCGACACAGACATGGCAGTCAGTCAATGTGCAGAAGCCCAAAGCCTTCAGACGGAAGATGGACTGATCGCCATGACCTAAGTGAAAGAGACCAGGATGTGGACCAGAGTGGCCTGATAGGGATTCTCTGACAGAAAAGGACCCCAAAGATGCAAAAAAGCCAAAACCACTCAGTAAACAGGGAGTTGGGATTAGGAGACTTGGGCTTCTCAGGCAATGCGGGGGCTTATTTGTACGGCTGTTGATGGAATTTTTATAGATCTAGACACCATGATATAATGACTTTGCATAAGGAACAAATGACTTAATTAAAATTTGGAAATAAAAGAAACTATAATGCTGGCACCCAATGAGGCGCTACTGTACCCTGAGCGACTGCAGAGAGAAACAAGTGTTTTGAGAACTCTGCACATTATGTGTCAGCAGAAAGCAATCACTATACTTGCTCTTGTTTTTTTTTCCATACTTGTTAATAAAAGCAATGTTTTACCCACCACTCCTAATTAAATATGCTTCTGAAGTTCTCAAACAAATCAGAAGTTCAAGGGAAGGCATTAAAATAAAGATAATTGAACTTCCTGCTACTAGGGCATATAATTAATTAGAAAAATCAAAAAGATAACAATGTAATTACATAAGTTTATATAAATTACAATTAATTCTTCTACAAATATATATTGAGTGGCAGGCACCGTACTAAGTACAAATATTAAGAAGATAATGAGAGAAACAAAGACCTTATTCTTATAAATTTTTCTGTTTTGAGATCCAGTCCATAAGGCTAATCCCAGAAAAGCTCCCAAACATGTATGACCACCTGGGCTGTGTAGCTGCTGGACGTGAGCTAACATGCTCACGTCCCATTGCCACGTGGAACACTGGAGCCCTCGGGCATGTCATGAGCTCTCTCCGTTTACGAAAATAGATTCTCCTAATCCCGGAAAAGGAGAAAACATAGATCCATAAGAGGTAAAAATTAAAATATGGGAGTGTTAATGTAGTCACATGGCAGGCAATCTTTTAACTGAATACAATGTGTGTGTGTGTGTGTGTGTGTGTGTGTGCGCGCGCGCGCGCATAATTTTTAAAGAATCAACTGAAATCAGCATATTTCTTATTGATGAAAACACCAGAGGACGAAGAATACATGAAGAGACCAGTTTACCTTAGAACATGTTTGTCTACACACAGCTTTAGTCAATGACATAAACTGGCTATATTAAACTCATATTTACAAATATTTTTCTTTCTAAGACTGCTGCCATCAAATGATATGAAATTATAAGTGAACTCAAAGCAGGTTTCAAGGACTTGTGAAACATTGGCCACTAAAGCACTTAATAATTGGCAGATGCTCAAAACTAATAGTGCACTTCAAGTTACAGTTTAACAAGTTTAAAACTAAATGAGCACAAATTATCTTCTGGGGGTTGTGTCTCCAAAACCAGTTTAAGACAAGCAATTTTTCATTTGCTGTGTCTGGTTTATATTTTTAAAGCATATCAAGTAGCAGCAGATAGAGAGACATGATGTGTTCTTTGGATAAAATATTTGTTACATGCCAACGTTCCACTCAATCTAAATGACTTCTATAAAAGTATGTGATTACAGCTAGATATATATTTTACTATATTCAAACTCAAGATTTTGTCATTCTAAACCGTTCTCCATAGAATCTAATATGTAATTCAGAGACAGAGGTAGGAGTAGGAAAGGAAGGTTGGGGAAAGATGGAGGTGAAGGGGAAAAAGAAGAACATTATTTAGCTCCAAGCTAAAAAACTATGGCAGAATTCCCAGACTCATATACTTATTAGCAAGTTACATGAAATGTCATTTATCAGCAACCTTAATAATGAAACCAACTATGATAAGAATTCATTTCCATTGCCAATAATCCTGACTAACATACCAGCTGGAACCAACACTCCTTTCATTAAATGACACATTCTAATCATCACCTCGGAAAAAACTTACATAACCTAGATACAAGCTTAAGTGTCTCTTCTTGGCCTTCATTTGCATTGTATTCAATTTATACTGAGATGTACACTCAGCATCAGTACACAGTGTGTTAATATTTGCCTACTGCCTTTAAAACCTATGCATTGTGCATAGGCACAATGGTCAGCAATAAGCAATCCAACTAATGAATTATGAATTAAGTTTTTGAAGATTGGCTCTCACCTTGTTTTGGGCAAAACTATGTTATTGGTAGGTCCAGTATCCCATCATCCCATGTGACCCCTTTCACACTCACAACTCTAACTGACATCTGATACTATAAGCTGTCTACATTGCCTAAATTCTTCTATAATACCAAGAGAATAATATGTATATTGGTTAAGAGCATATATTATCCAGTCAAACATAATAGAGTTCAAATCCTTTCTAAGCAATATTGCATGACATGAAGTAGTAGGTCAGTTAATGTGTGCCTCGTGATTTCATCTGTACAAAAGAAATAATTATGTCCCAGAGAGTGGAGATGAGAATTAAATGGGATAATATACGTGAAGTACTTAGCATCCTGCTTTGTACATAAGGAATACTTGAGAAATAGTAGCAGCTTTTATTATGACAGCTTGTACTAAGCAGGTCAATGCCACTGATAAGACTTTGATTTATTTACAGTCTCTTTAACTTTCATTCTGGCCTAAGTTTTATGACTTTGTCCCCAAAATTCCATTCTCTGTTAACAAAAACAGAAAGAAAAAAAATGTACATGGTGATCAGAGAATATAGCAAAGTAAGATAGGCAATTTAGTAGTCGAGGTCACAATCTTTAAAAATATACATAACTTCAGATAGATAGAGCCAATTCATTGCTAGGAAATAAGTACGGAGATCTATAAGGATTTTGCTGTAGGAATGTTTATTTGAGCACATTTATAATAGTAAAGCTTTGAAAGACAACTAAATGTCTAACAATATGTGCTACCTTCAATTATTGTAGACATAAACAATGGCATACTCTGTAGGCATTAAAATGATATAGAGAAAAATAATGGCAAGGGAAGATGATCAATAAATAAATAAGTAAATAATGGGAAATAGACTGTGATCTCAATTTTGTGAAATAAAAATATGTGTACAAATATATTTAGCACAGGACAAGATTATTTGGTTGAAGGATTTTTTGAAATCCTAGATGGTTTCTCTCTACTTGATAAATTTTTAGAAAAGGAGTTTGTATCAATAGTTATATCAAAATATCAAAATTTTTAGATATACAAGTTCTCCAGAAAGCCCTTGTCAACCAGAACCTAGCAGAGAGACTTTCGGGCAGGCACTAAAAGAAGAATATTGGTTTATTCAGCTTCCCAAACTATACTACCTCTAACCTTCAGCAACAATTCTTAATCTAGCTCATTACTACTGAAGGTAGATGAATTTTTTTTTTAATGAATTCTATTGTCATAGTATCCCCTGTATAAAACAGATTTTCTTGGCAAATTTAATAAATGATTTTTCTCTAAATGTCTTTAACTTAACACATTTGATCTAATAACTATCTTAAACTGATTTGAATTTAGACACTCCTATTATATAGGGTGTCCCAAAATTCACACAAGAAATCATTTTGATAGAAAACACATATTTATAATCAAAAATTGTAAATTTTACTCAACAATGAAAACGCGTTGTTCTTTCGTGTAGCACTCCATTTGTAATAATCCTGAACTGTCAGCTGTTTCACGCTGTCTTATTTTTTCATTGGCAACACTTTACCGCACAAATTACACAAAATTCAAATCTTGCATGAATTTTGGGACACCCTTTACTAGTAAATCTAAGTTTAATGTTAGCATATGTAGAATATTTGAGAAATGGGATGAAATTAGTTATAAGTCATATGTATCACAATAATAGTTTCCCATTTTGAAGGATTTCGTAGAATATCAAACACTGTCTTCCCTTGCAGTACCTGGAAAGAGAAAAATTTATTGGCAAAATCCTATTTCATCAAGGACCTAACCACCATTTACAAATGCCACTTTCGTACCAAGTAATTCTTTCTCATCTTTTGCCTTCCTTGAACCTCTCTAATTGAGGTACAGTCCTATGGGGGAGAGTGGGATTAAGGTTTTGGAGTCCATAACCACTTCAAATGTCATAGTATCTCATATGTGCACACACACATAAACACCCACACCCACACACATCATAAGGAAGTGTATGGATATTCAAAAAGGTTTAGAATTATTCACTGTGATAACTCCTTTAACGCTCCATTTGAAGATGACTTTATTTCAAACGAATTTTTAAATTTTTATTTCTTGTTCTTATTTTCTTATACTAGACTTGATTTGTTAATGTGCTATATGTTTGCTTAGCCTACCCAATGCATAAACCCAGCACCGGGTAGCCTACATAATAAATTAATGATATACGCATGGTCATAAATATTGCTGGCGAGGTATTTGGGGGATGGTCAGAGGAGAAAGCCCCCAGTCTCATGACATGCTGTTCAGGCTATCACTCACACAAGTATAAATGTTCAAATGTAAAATGAAGTGTGACTAGAGGAATGGTCATGCAGGAAGACAAAAAGTAAAGCCATGTCCTCTTTCCCTTTGCCAAAGTCAGCATTCACTGGACCACTGGAAAGAGACTTACTTCTATGTCCAACAGCACCCCCAAAGTGTTCTTTAGGATTCCACATGCGTTTACCAGTTCATACCTGGAGGTCTTTGAGGTTACCCTGCTTTAGCCATGTTTTAATAATTTTTCTCAGGAGTAACACAGTGTTACATTGTGCAATGATTTAGAATTCACTCTTTGGAGCCTGTTTGTCTAGCTTTGAGTACTAGCCTTATAACTTAAGGGCTATACAATCTCTCTGTGCCTCAACATCCTCATTGGTAACATTGGACTAATAATAATGCTTACTTCATAGGTTATTGTGAGGATACAAAACACTTAAAGATTTGGATAAAGCATAGCACACACTTAAATAAATGTGTGATAATGGATTAAGCAAAGGGGAGAGTGGTGAGAATTTCAGCTGTTGAAATAAGTAAGGGACAGATTATGTAGGACTCTGTAGGCTCTGCTATGGAGTTTGGATTATTTTCTAAGAATGATGTGAATTTAAATTAGATGATATGTATTACGTATCTAGTTTAATGCCTAATATATTAAAGGTATAGAAGCTTAATCATATGCAAAGTACTCAGTATCTGACACCAGTCTGTCCAGTACATAATTTCTGCAGCCATTTGAGACCAGAAACCTCCAGATCCAAGAGAAACTCAGTTCCTAGACTCAGCCACACATGCACCACTGGAACGACTGATTGCTTTCCTAACAGCAGTCAGACACGAAGTAGTCATCTAGCTGAAGATATAGAGGTCACGTTCAGGAAAACTGCCTATTTACATAAGGTTTTGACCAATCCTAGTACAAGCAAAGGTAAATTCTATAATGTAAATGTCTACTCTCTCAACATGAACAGCTCCACAGGATCATAGGAAAAGTGTTCTCTACTCAATCCTTTAGCACAAGTGCCTTGGAAATAGAAGCGGTGTAACTGCTTCTGCAAAGTTAAATGGCATTCACATTTAACATAAATTGTGCCTTATTAAACAGCAAAAGAATGACTCTTTAGAGTTATGCCAGCTACTGATTAAAACGAAAGGGGGAGCCCAGGGCAGTATGAGCCTGCCACACACCAAATCTCAACAGGAGCAAGCTACCCTGAAAAAGTCCAGGGGCTGGCACTGCTCAGTGTGTGAGTGGACAGGTTGCCAAGCTGAGAACAGTTGGGATAAATATGCCCTAGTGGATACACAGCCTTACAAAACCAGACCTGTGAAATTCAGAAAGAAGAGACAGATCTGAATTGCAGTATTTAAAAAAAAATACACATAAAATCATTTCAATATAAAAATTACATGGGATCTGCCCAGCATAGAGTGTTGAATTTTAGAGCATTTTACCTCAGAGGTTACAGAAAAGTTTAGCTGCAGGAACAATCTGACAAAAACTTTGTGCTTTGTCTTACTACATGACCCAGGATTAATGATTGATTCACAATAGCTAGCAAAGTGTAAGTACAATTGATTCCTGTTCATCTAAAGAGTAAATGTCAGTGTTAGAGAAATGGAAGCATTAAAGATGTTCAAAAGACATACATAGACGTAATATTATACAGATAGAAGATGATGTAGATATTGTATTTATCGGCATGAGAGTCATCACAGTTTGTTAAATATAAAAACAGATTATAGATCAGCATGTCTTTCATAATCCCATCTTTATAAAATATGGTACATAAAGATTTGCATGGGGGCAAGTCTGGAAGGCTACACAGTAAATTAACTGCTCTTAGCTCTTAGAAATGGCATATCTGACTTCTTTCATTCTTTTCCTGTTATATGTGATTTTTATAATAATAATCATATCTGCACATATTTATATGATGTAGTTAAAACCACAAACCTTTACATAAGATAATAGATAAAGGCTAGCCTAAACTATCCAAAACTTTTGGAAACCTGCATTCCCAGCATAAACAATCAAGTTCACAATAGACTGAACTGCTTACTTGTTGCAGCATGAAAATATCTTGAGAATCCATTTAAGGCCACACTGAATGCAGCTTTCTCCATTTCATAATTCTGTGACTGGGGTCTGTTGCTGCACTAGAGTTGAGGTGCTGTGTGGAAGATTAAGTGGCTAACTGGCCAGCATGCTCATTGGGCCATCTTGAAGAAAATGCTGTTACTGACAATGCTGGGAAACTCACCACGTGTAAGCCCAGGAAACAGGTCTGGATCAAGGCCAACAAGTTCTTCCCCTGGTATCTGGTGAACACTAAATTAATACTTGCTGAATGACTGACTATTTAACCAAGATGTAATTGGAGAAACCTTAGACAAGGCAACAGATGTATCTTTCCTCCAGTGTGCCTGCGAGAGCTCTGTCATTTCACAGACAACTGCCCATGCATGACACAATCACATGCTTTGCATCTACCTATGCACTCAGCTCTGAATGGCTTAAGTTGGGCAGGTATTGTTGAGGAACTGTAGTCATGCCCACATCTTTTAGAACCCCACATCACAGTATTGCTTACACACACAAGCTGCTTTAATTCAGAATTCGTGTGTGTATGGTTTCAAGTTATTACTCCACAAAACAAACTTCTATTGCAGTGCAGTATCATATCTCCTTTCAGGATTTCCAGAATGATACCCTAAAACTGTGGCAGTATTTTGGCATTATGGTGTGCTTTCTAGAGAATCAACCTTGCTTTTTACTTATGTAAATTTCTTGCCTCTTAAATATAAAAAATAACAAAATTAAAATCCTCTATTTAAATGTAAATCAAGAAATACAGAAGTATATAAATTAAAGAATGTCCCCTCATTTACCCAGGACTACCACTGTCCTGTAAGTTACCTTTATCTTTCTCAGATAAAAAGGAAACATTTAATTTAGTGCTTTCTTAAGCACCTTAATAACATGCATGTTTAGGTAATGCCTGAGTATAGTTTGCACAAGGAGCATTCATGCCAACAGCTCTGCATCAGTGAGGACGTGTTTTGTATGTTTTCTTGAGAGTGCATATGAACATATCTGTCAGGCTGGGCTTTCTTTCACTACTCCAGCACTCACCTAAGAAACCTAGAATCACCAGACACTGCATACTATACAGAAGCCCACGCATTTTCCTATGAGTTAAAGTATGAGTACATGTGATTTATGGCCTCATAGACACACTTCCCTCAACAACTGCACAAGTTGAGCAAATACATGTATCAACCCCGGATCCACCCAGTCCTACTCCCTCCCACCAACCCCAACCCCATTTGCCACATATAATAGCATTCTACATGTGGTAGAAATCATTTTTAATTTAAAAATTAATGAAAGAAATCATTAGAGATTCTCTTTTGTGTATGTAAAGTTCTGTTGGATCTACATTAAGGAAAGATGTGATTTTTACTGTAATCCCTTTGAAAGCATAAATGCCACAGTGTAATTTCAAGTGGCAGATGTTAATACAGCTTGTTCTTTCCCCCACCTATGCTAGAAAACACTCTTGCAAACTCAAGGGAAACTTTTCCATTCTATATTCAAATGGTAATAAGGAGATTTTGTAATATATATCTGTATCGAATTTGGTGTGAAAATGTGTTTTGTGGAACTTGTGAAAACTCACATTTGAAGCATCTTTCTAAATAGGACCATGTGGAGCACATTTTATACCCACCACGTTCATATATTTGATCTCTCTAAATGACAGCATATGGATTTCAGATCATATTAAATAAAATGCATAGGGTCTTCTTTCCATGCATTCTAAAATGTTATTCTCAATAGGAATACAAGAGCTTAACATTGCATGGCATTATTGCATGAAGAGAAAACTCTATATGAATAAAAGAGATAAATGTTTTGTTTTACCACTCATTCCACTAAAACATCAGAACTAGTTTCAGAAAGATTTTATAAATATAAATTCCTTAAAATTCATCTCTAATTGTTCTGAGTATGAAATTGAAAAACATTTTGTTGTTTCTGTTTATTTTCTTGAAATAACCTAATTATCATCAACAGAAAAGTTTAGATAAAAACTCTTTGCAGTAATTATAATAAAAATAATCCTATGTAATTCACTAAAAAAAAAAAAAAAAAAAAAAAAAAGCTGGATTTTTTCTAGTCACTTGTCTGGGATGGGACTGACCCTAGATCTAATTTTGAAGGAACTCCTTTGATTCTCATGGGCTCCTCACTAACTACCCACATCATTCTTCCCTCCTATTTCTCTAACACTTTTGCTGTCCACTGCACACCTCTTTTCTGACACATTACTCCCTTCTCATCTTCTGAGGGCCCTGATTTATACCATCTAATTCAGATTGAGGCAACCTTAATAAAAATGCCAACACATGTCACTGCTCCAAGTTAATTAAATTAAACAATCAATTACATTTATCAGTGGCCAAAACTGGTTGTCATCAAAAAGAGTGTAATGGTAAAAATTTGGAATCTTTCATATGTCTAAGAGAGTGATTTAAGAGTGAAAGACATGTCAACGCCTTTTGGTTTACATAATGCAGACACACATGCAATTCACACCATCCCTCGTGGACACATCCACATTTCTGACTCAGGAAAGGCATTGCTACTTAAAAATTACAGTCAGTGATAGATCTTTGGAGTGGAAGTGAGATTGAAGGGCTTCTATGCATTAGAAATTGGTCCTATTAAAATAGCAATGGCATTTTTTAAAAGAAATTGAACAAAAAAATCATCAGATTAGGAGTGAATTACAAAAGACCCCAAACAGCCAAAGCAATGCTGAGAAAAAAAAGAACAAAGCTGGAGGAATCATGATAACTGACTTCCATTTGTGCTACAAAGTGATAATAATCAAAACAGTGTGGTATTGGCAGAAAAACAGATACATAGACCAATAAAATAGAATTGAGAACCCTGAAATAAATCCATATATATATGGACAGATAATATTCAACAAAGGAGCCAAAAATATACAATGCAAAAAAGAAACCTCTTCAATAAATGGTGTTGCAAAAATTGGAAAGTCACATGCAAAGGAATGAAACTAGACTACAGTCTGTCTCCACATAGCAAAATTAACTCAAAATGGACCAAAGCCCTAAACATAAGACCAGAAACAATAAAATGTATAGAAGAAAGTATAGGTACTATATTTATGGGCTTTGGGTTCAGAGGGGATTTTGTGAATTTGACCTTAGACAAGAGAAGTAAAAGCAGAACTAAATGAGTGGGACTATATCAAACTAGAAAGCTTCTGCACAGAAAAAGAAACCAGCAATAAAACAAAGAGGCAACCAACCAAATAGAGGAAGATATTTGCAAATAACACCTTCAATAAGGGGATAACATTCAAGATATATAAAGAACTCATACAACTCAACAACAACAGCAATAATAAATAATTTTATTTAAAAATGGGCAGGGAAGCAGGGATGGCTCAGTGGGTTAAGTGCTCACTTTGCAGCCCCAGGAACCAAGGACTGAGTCCCAGCCCTGGCCCATGCAGACCCATATGCTGAACTGGGATGTGCTTCCCATGTGGTAGGCCCCCAGATTGGTTCTCATCAAGGCAAACTTCCCGTGTTGGAGGCCCCCAGTTCAGCCCCCAGCTCACGGGGGCATGCCTCCCATGCAGGAGGCTCCTGACCCAATTCCCAAATGTGAAGGAGCTTTGTACCTATGAAATGGTATTTTGTTATAGTTTTGTTAACTACGTGCATAGTACTAATAAAAGGAAGATATTACTATCCTCATCTTCAGATTTAGGAAATTAAGGAAAGAGATATAGTGTTATGCAGCTGTAACCAGTGAAGCTGGATTTGAAAACAGGTCTGGGGGATGCCAGGATAGCTCAGTGGGTTAAAATGCTCACTTTGCAGCCCCAGAGTCCAAAGATAGAGTTCCAACCGCAGCCCATCTAGACTCATATGCTGAAGTGGTGTGTGACCTCTAGTTCAGTTCTCGCCAAGGTGAATTTCCCACGTGGGAGGCCCCCAGTTCAGCCCCCAGCTTGTGTGGGCATGCCTCCCTGGCGTGCCCCATGTGGGAGGCCCCTGCCTGGTTCCTACACTGCGTGGCACCCGCCCGCCTGTGTGGAACATATCAAAAACTGATGATGCACAACTATGGAGACTGCTCTGGACGCTCCCCCTTTTCTCTTTCTCTCTCTGTCTCAGTCTCTCTCTGTGTCAAAAACAATAAAATAAATCTTAAAAAAAATGGGGAGAGGACCTGAACAGATGCTTCTCCTGAGAAAATATATAATATAAACAGACAACAGATATATGAAAATATTAATTTCCTTATTTATTAGGGAAATACAATTCAAAACCACAGTGAGATACCAAGCACACCTGTTAGAATGGCTATTATCAACACGACTATAGGAGAGAAGCTGGGATGGCTCAGAGGGTTAAGCACTCCCTTTGCAGCCCCAGGGACCAAAGATCAAATTCCAGCCCCTGCCTGTAAGGACGCATATGCCAAACTGGGGTGCACCTCATATGCGGGAAGCCCCCAGCTTACCTCCTGCCCCTCAGCTTGACCCCTGGCTCCAGGGGGCATGCCTCCCATGCAAAAGGTCCCCAGCCCAGTCCCCACCCTGCACAGCCCCCACCCACCAATGTGGAATGAAACTTTGTTGAAAAATTGATGACGTACAACTATGGAGACTGCTCTGGGCCATCCCCCCTCTTTCTGTTTCTCTCTGTCTCTGTCAAAAACAATAAAATAAATCTTAAAACAAACAAACCAACAAAAAAACGTGACAGTAACAAGTATGGGAGAGGCTATGGAGAAAAAAGAACTTTTATACTCTGCTAGTAGGAATAAAAATTGATACTGCCATTATGCAAAACAATATGGGGTTTCGTCAAACAATTAAGAATAAAATGACCATATGACCCAGCAATCCTTCTGGATACCTATCCCAAAAATCTGAAAACACTTATCCATAAAGATATATGTACCCTTATGTTAAATGTAGCGTTACTCAAAGTGTCCAAGACACAGAAATACCCTTTGATAGATGATTGGATAAATAAGATGTGGTACATATATACAATGGAATACTACTCAGCCGTAAGAAAGTATGAAATACTGCCATTTGTCATGGTATGGCTGGATCTTGAGATTATCATGCTAAGCAAAACTAAATCAGACAGAAAGAGTTAAGAACCATATGATTTCTCTCATATGTGGGATATACAACTGAAAACAATTGACCAAGACAAATAAAGAAACAAAAACTCATAGACAATGATGACAGTTTACTGGTTACCAGAGCGGAAGAGAAGTGGGGATGAGGTGTTAAAAGAGGGAAAATGGGGTAAAATATATGGTGATGGAAGGAGAACTGACTGAGTAGTGAATACATAATGCAACATATAGATGATGTGTTATAGAAATGTACACTTGAAACTTATATAATTTTAGTAACAAATGTCACCCCAATCAATTTAATTTAAAAGCATTTTAAAATGGTCCTCCAGACACAGCTAGTAAAAGAAAGTGGATTTTCATAGGTGGCATTTAGCACTCATGAGCCCAATCTTGACAAAAGCTTAGCAGACACACTTATGGCTAATAATTGAAATAGATCCTAAATTCATAGAAATTTGGCTACTTTAGTCAGAGTGCTAGAGGAACCATTTATTAAATGATGCCCAGTATCTGGAAGCAGGAATGTTACTCCCAAAGTACCAAATTTATATTTAGATATTTCTTCACTCAATACCTCTTATTAACTAGAAGTGATAGGAATACCAGTTACTCTTGAAAGCCTAACCTCAGTATTTTCTATTTTACTTCACTTAATATCCAAAACTTTGACCAACTCTGAGAGCAAGTAGTGTACTTAAGTTTGAAACTAAAATATTCAAATGACAGACTCTCTGTATCCAGACTCTTAAGAAAAAAAAACCATACTTATTCTTTATTTACCTTTATATTTATGACTGAAATATAAAATGTGACCCCCATATTATCCAGTTCAATGCATGAAATAGAATGCAAGAAAGCCAAATCCAGCTGTCAAATAATTAAAACGGAAATCCAATATTTATTTCAGGTTTTGAAAAAACATTAAGGGGATTCAATTTTTAGCTTACAAAAACATTTTGTCAAATATCTTTTTCCAAGACCCATTTTTTGTAAACCACAGCCACCTCAGACCCCGTCACCCTCCAAGCCTCCAGGGTTTTTAAATAGACCTTTTATTCTGCTCTCTCACAATTTTCCTCTCTCCCTGTTCTCCATTTTTTCAAATTCCTCTGTCCAACCTAGCGCCCAAACTCCCAAGCCACATCTCTGCTCTAGTTTTAAACTATCTCTTTCCCTGACTGTGTATGAAGATATATTAAGAAACAAGGTTGGCAAAGGAAGGGTACATCATAGTTTAAATAAATATAACCAAATATATGTATATATGTATTTATATAAACATATGTATATATTATATGTATATAAATGTTTTAATATATACATATACATTTATTTATATCCTGCCCTCTTCTTATATTTTATTTATTTATTTAAAGTTAACTTCTCACTAATTGACTGCTTTTAAAGATTTGTTTCATTGGTGGTTTTTTGGGGTTTTTTTTTTTAGAAAATATGAGAAAGAGAGAGAAGTGGGGAGGGCCCAGAGCAGTCTCCATAGTAATATATCATTCGTTGTGACAGTTTCGTTCCACACAGGTAGCTATGGGGCTGCACAGGGTGGAACCGAACTGGGGCCTCCCTCATGGGAGGGGAGAACCTTTGCTGCCATTATGACAGTTACCGATTGCATGCTGCAGTTCAGCATGTGGGTTTGCACGGGCCATGGTCAGGATTCTATCCCTAGACCTTGCAGTTGCAAGGCAAGCACTCAACCGGTTGAGCCAACCCTGTATCCCCCCCAACCTTTCATATATATATTTTTTAATTTATTGGGGTGACATTGGTTGGTAACAGTTATACAGGTTCCAGTTGTACAACTCTAGATTACATTGTCTTTGTGTTACATTATGTGCTCATTGCCCAGAGTCAGCTCTCTTTCTATCATCATATATTTGATGCCCCCTCCCTACCCCTCACCCCACTTTCCCACCAACCTTCCCCTTTACCTTCAGGTAACCTTTAAACTATTGACTGTGTGTATTCGTTTTTGTTTCTTTGTTACTTTCAGTTTTATATTCCACCTATAAGTGAGGTCATATGTTTTCTGATTCTTTCAGTCTGACTTATTTTGCATAATAAGATGGTTTCAAGGTCTATCATGTTATATTTTTAATATGCACAAACCCTTGGGATGCCAGGATAATTTTGACATGTTGAGTGCTTGCCTTGCAATCACGAGGTCTGGGGATCAACTCTCAGACAAGATCCATGCAAACACACATGCTGACATGCGGCCTGCAACTGGTAACCACCAGGATGGTGGGGAAGGTTCTTGCCTTCTATGAGGGAGGCCTCAGTTTGGTCCTACCCTACGTGGCTCTACATCCACCTGTGTAGAATGAAACCATGTCAAAAAACTAATGATGTACAACTGTGGAGACTGCTCTGGGCCCTCCTTCCTTCTCTCTGTCTCTCTGTCACTCTCTCTCTTTCACCTTCTCTCAAAACAATAAAATAAATCTTAAAAAATAAATAAATAAAATACACAAACTCAGTGCAATCAAAGAGACAGTCTCTCAGAAGAGAAATTCAAATCAAGCTCTGTCTTCAAATTTGTGTATAATATATCTGTCATTTGGTCCTAAAAAGTCATCAAAGTTGTATTACTATTTCCATTTACATGATGCCTCAATTTTGCAAGTACTTTCTCATTTATTATTCAGTATTATTACGAGGAGAAATATTATCACTCTGTGAGAGACCAGGCAATATTCGCACAGAGACATCCTATGACATTTAAACTGACTCAAACATTACCATGGAATTCATATTTCTTCCCAATAGGATTGTCCCTTCCAGTTTAACTCTTATATGGAAGCTTTGTTACTTTTTCTGCAAGGTTAATTACATCCCACCCATCTCCTAGAAAAGGTCATGTACGGACTGAGGAAAAAAGTTACCAAAGCTAGTTCTGATCAAAAACATAACTACCCTTGCTAAAATAAACAAAGATTACTCAGAAATATCATTTAATGTAAATCAAGCACCAAGAGTAAACTTTAAGCAAACACACAAGTACATTCTGAGAATGTTTTATGATTAATACAGCAGAGCAAAATTGTACAACACATTAAAAATAGTCATTAGTACCAGAACTACCCAAGAAGTAAAATGAGGGCTAAGCTATAGGAGAAACAACGTTTGACTAAGGCACACATGGCTATTTCTACTAATCCCTAAAAGAAAAAGTATAGACAGTTATATCAGAACTGAAGAGTATATTAATTTTATAAACAAGGAATTCTACAAGTTAACTAGCATTACTTTGTTGGTTTCATTCTGTAGATGAGTTCATCAATAACACTATTTAATGCTTCTCTTATCATCATAAAGCCCTGAATTAATGAGTCCTTTAAGTTGTGATTACAGATAGATATTTAAACCAGATGGATTCCTCATTAATCTTCTTTTATTTACAGTGGAAAAACTAAAAAATTACCACCCCTTAAAGAATATTGTTTTCATGGTTTTTATTACTATTTGGGTTTGCTGCACATGGCAGAGTAACGACTAAGAAATGAATTCATTCAACAAACACTCAATTAAAACTTATTTTGTGCTAGGTCTTACGCTTTGTACTGGGGATATAGACATGATTCCTTATACCGCAGAGTTCTAAATGCTATAACTGAACTACAAAGGCAGAGTCACAGAGTGAACAGAAAAAGTAGAGGGTGACAAAGAGAGGTAAGAGGTTATTATAAAATCTAAAAAAAACAACATTGTTCTGTCTTATTTTAATCATAGCACTTAATACCAACTTTAATTATTTTGGTCATTTTTTAAGAATAATTAGTCTCCCACACCTAAATTTTAAAGTCCACAAGATAGATATCTTTTTCCTCTACATGGTGTTCTCAGTGTCTAAAACAGTGCCTGACATATAATAGAAGCTTGTTATGTGTTGAATTGCATCCCTTCAAAAAATATTTGCTGGAGTCCTAACCCTTAGTACCACAGTATGGCTTTATTTGAAGAAAGGACATTTACAGAGATAATCAAATTAAAATGAAATGATTAGGGTGAGCCTAATGACAATCCAATTGTAGACTCCAATATGACTACTGTCCTTATAGAAAGACTAAATTTTAACACAGCAACAAACATGCACAGAGTGAAGATGAAATGACTAGAGAGGGAGGAAAATGTCACAACAGGTCTTAGGAAGAGTCAACTCTGTTGATACCTTGAATTCATACTTCTAGCCTCCAATACTGTGAGACAAGAAGTTTATGTTATTTAGACCAACCAGTTGGTGGTACCTTGTTAGGCAGCACTACCAAATTAATACAGAGCTCCAGGTGTGTTTGTGAAATGAAAAAAAAGAAAAAAAATGAGATGAACTCAATTAGAGGAAGTAGAGGAGATGGTAGAGATGAAAAATGGTAGTTCCAACTAGACTTTGTGATGAATTCACTCTGGGGAGTTAGGAAGAATGATTGATTAATCATGTACAATTTAGTTACACTAATTCCTATAGGAAAGACTAAGAATACAGAAGGAAACAAGTTTTGATTGTTTGCCTGCATGTTTGGATAAGTCTGTGGGAAGTAGTGAGTTTCAGTGCAGAACAATTTAACTATAGACAAGCATCTGCAAAATATCCATATGAATATGCCCAACAAGCAATGAGGAATGTGGTTCTGGAACCAGGAGAATGGAGAACATGCATATGGGAGTCCTTCAGACTGCAAATTGTGTTTGATGTATCAAAAGTGCAAAAGAGAGTTACTAAGGAGAACGTACAAGTTATGAATAGAAGTATATCAAAGAATAGTCTTTCTAGGAACAAAATCTATTTCTATTCAAGGAAGAGAAATAAATATTAATCAAAGAACAGAAGAAAGAGGAGGAAAAACGGGATAAAATGCTTCTGTAAAATTAATAAGGAAGATGAACTTTCAAAGGGATAACTGGGATAGCTCATTGGCTGAGACTTTGCCTTGGCAATGGCAAGGTTCAGGATTAGATGCCAGGCCCTGATCAGTATAAACCCTATATGCTGAACTGTGTTGTGACTGGTGACCACCAGCATGGGCAGCAGTAGAGGTTCCCACCTCACATGTGGGAGACCGCTGGTTTGGCTCCTGCCCTCTGTGGGCCCACATCCATCTGTGTGGTGTGAAATTATGTCACAACTAATGATGTACCATTGTGTATATTGCTCTGGGCCTTCCCTCTTATCTGTCTCTCTCCTCTCTCACCTTCTCTCTCAAAAAACAAACAAACAAACAAACAATAAAATAAATGTTTTTTTTAAAAAAAGAAACTTGCAAGCAGGGTTGTCAATTGTATCTAGCACTGAAGCTGGATATGAAAGCTTAAGACTGAAAATACAGGCTCTAGCAGAAGTAACACCCTTTTTTAAGCTTGAGTGTGTTGTTATGTTACAGAATTACATGCTTATGATTTTCTAATAAAAGATTTGGTATAGATTATCTACCAACTCATTAAACAAAACAAAACAGAACAACAACAAAACAAAAAAAGAGGCCTTACTTCTGCCAGACCCTATATTTCTTAACATTGAATTGTGAGTAAAATGTTTGACTTAGAAGCCAACATGAGGATGACTGAGGAGTAAAGGTGTTTGAGGAAAAAGAAACTACATATCTAAAATACATTTTCAGAGTTCTAAATGCATTGATTAATAATGCCCAAGGCCAACCCAACAAAGAACTTAAAAACATATAAGCAACACTTAGCTATTGCATAGTGTCCAATCTGGGAGATCCCCCAGAAGGTATGTTATGAACAATTCCAAAACACTTAAAACATGTTTCCTCAAGAAAATGCTTTATCAGTTTTAATTCAATATGTGAAAATGGTTATGTTAATGGACTTGGAAATTTGATTGTCAGCAGTATATATATTTTGCTAATTTTTCAATGAGAAATTTTATTTCTTAACATGTAGAGTCTGATTTATCAGCAGAGTCAAGATACAAACGGTTTTGAGCAGGGCATTGCAGAGATGGAAACAAAAAGATCCTTTATTTTAAAAGAATTTGCAACAATTACTTATTTCAGAACAAATCAATTATTACTAATAAAGCTTTAATAATATTAGACAGTATGGTCCATGAAGGCAAAAAAATTGCCTGGTTAGCACATCATTATATTCCAATAACTTGACACAGACTCAAGTTCAGAACAGGTACAAAATAATTATAAGATTAATATTTATAGTGCTTAACTCAGCTACCATGTTCATTCATCTGCACCTTCTCATTGGGGCTAAATATATCTAAATTGTTTTGTTTTGGAAAGGAGGAGATCAACAACTTGATATGTATTATATTAAAATTAATGTGTATCCAGTTTTATCTACTAAAACATCAGAAAGTATAAATGAGTATTTGTAGAAATATTATTGGCATCACATTTCAGATACAGTTTGCTAAAGCAGGACAATGTGCATCTAATTCAATTTTTAAACTTCAACTTTCAATAAACAACATAAATGTTACTGCAGTAATATCATTCTCAGCACAGTATGACTTCTTATATCATTGTAGAGAAAAGTAACCAAATTTGGGCGCAAAGCAAATTTGTTTTTATTTTAAGCTTTATATAATATTATTTTACTCAATACACTTAAGGTAAAGTTCATCATTTCAATTTCCAGTTTTTTTCTTCACCCCCAAATTTAATAGAACTCTAACTTCCAACTCCTTTGATCAGTGGATGTTGTTTTTACAAATATTAATTGCACAAAGAGATAATCTTCTAAATATAAATATGAAACAAAGTGATGCCATTTAAACTTCTGAAAATGTACAAACTTTATTCTGTTTATCTCTGATTTTTCTTTCAGTATTAAAGGCTAGGAAATAACCCCCTATTCTAATTTATACTCAAGAGGAAGGGTAGAAACTCTGAATAGAGGAACAAAAACATCACCATAATCTTTATTTCAATCCCTCAACATATACAGGCAGAAATTCACCAGGACCGTGAGGATTGTTTATTAAAAATAAAAAGGGAGGAGTGGGGGGCATATGTTACCATTTAATACTCCAAAGGGATCCTGGAAATTGTTAAACTTCTTTTAATGCTTTATCTTAAACAAATAAGACCAGCCCATTGAATATAAAGAAAAATGGAAAAAATATGGAGAAATATATTATAAATTAGGTGAAATTATTTACTCCTTTATAAAACTTTCTTGATTTGAGAGGTATGAATAATTCTCCTTTATCCACATCCTCACACTGACTCATACTTTGTCTTTTTCTGTAACATAAACTAGTCTTATAGTATTTTCATGAATGGATACATTAATAATAATATGGACATTTATATTCAGACTTCAGCGAACTTCACCTTGAAGGACCCTTTGTCTCATTGACTTGATTCATTATTAGTCTAACTAACAGAATTCCAGTTTCTCAGTTTCAGTGTCCTATTTAGTTCTAATTTGTAACATCATAACCTTTGCTTAACCTCTCATTCAGGGAAGTCTTACAGTTCCTTTTCTAGAAGGAAAAATGCATAAATATTTAAATCTTCATTCAGAGGGAGTAAAAATGATGTCAAAATGTCACTTAGAGCCAAAATTTCAGTGAATTTGTAGTAGTAACATTATGATATGACCTAAAAATTCAAAAGATATCAATTTTTTTCCTCTAGTTCAAATACTATTTGTTCATGAAAGATTTTTAAAATAGCTTGAAGGTTTGAGGTCACTCTCCCTATAGTCCTTTTATTTTAAAGACAAATGGGAACTTGTCAAACAGTTCATAAAACAGTGCAAATAATTATGGAGATGACATATGCATTTTCTTACTATTCATAATGTGGCTTTGATAAGTCAAAAAAACACTCTAACCTGATTATCTTGTACATTACTCTCATAAAACTCCTGAGCTAATCATAGCTTCTGAAACCATGTTGTCAAAATATTTTTTTAATTATAAAGGTATATAGGGGGGAAAGCTGGGATGGCTCAGCGGGTTAAGCACTCGCTTTGAAGCCCTGGGGACCGAGGATCGAATCCCGGCCCCAGCCCATGCGGACCCACATGCTGAACTGGGGTGTGCCCCCAGTTCAGTTCTTGCTGGGACCTATGTGGGAGGCTCCCGGCCCAGTTCCTGCCCTGCGCAGCCCTGTGCCCACCTCTGGAGTGAAACTATATGGAAAAACTAATGTCAACTATGAAGACTGCTCTGGGTCCTCCCCCTTCTCTCTGTCTCTCTCTGTCTCTGTTTCTCTCTGTCAAAAATCAATAAAACAAATCTTTAAAATAAATAAATAAATAAATAAAATAAAGGTATATAGGGGAAGCTGGGTGGCTCAGTAGGTTGAGCGCTCGCTTTGCAGCCCCAGGGACTAAGGATTGAATCCTGGCCCCAGCCCGTGTGGACCCATATGCTGAACTGGGGTGTGCTTCCCATGCAGGAGGCCCCCAGTTTGGTTCATGCCCTCTGGTTCAGCTCCTGGCTCAAGGGGCGGTGCCTCCCATGAAGGAGGCCCCCAGCCCAGTTCCCGCCCTGCCCAGCCCCCGCCCACCTGTGTGGAACAAAACCATGTTGAGAACTGATGATATACAACTATGGACACTGCTCTGGGCCTACCCCCTTCTCTCTGTCTCTCTTTCTCTCTGTCTCTGTCAAAAACAATAAAATAAATCTTTAAAAAAAAGGTATATAAACTTGAGATTAGATTAATTTCAGCATTCATTCAAAGTAGTAATTACAGTATAGAATTTGAGTTAAATGCTTTCCACTATTAGGTAGATATCTTATTTTAGAAAAGTAGTTGAGAATTCTTGACAAGCTAAGAGATCAAATTTAAAAGTACTATATATGATAGTTTTAGATTTGGCAAGATTGCATACTCAAAAATAAATTGGCATTTTCCATGGAAATTTATTCCAATGAAAATAATATAGAACTCACCGACTTTTATCTTTTAATCTAACATTTCCTGGAGTAAGAGCCTTTTGACTAAAAATATATAGAAGTAATTACTGCTCCTTCAGTTTTGAAGGGTTTTTTTCTCTTTTTGTTTCCTAATTCAGGGTCCTGGATTCTCGCTAAACTACTAATGAGTTGCAGGCTTGAGGTCTTGTGCTTTCTATACTGTATCTGTCACCCATGTTGGTTGGCTCTCAAAGATTGCCATGTCGATGTTTCACTAAATAAGCTGAATGACAACATCACTTTCCAAACTAAAACATTACAATGAACAACGCAATATACCAAATAATTTAATCTAAACTGTGTAGAATAAGCCCTACACACAGGACAAGGAATATCTTCCCAAATATTTGTGGTGGCTGATAACTCTTATGGAAAGTCCTCCAAGTGTACAGCCTAAGAAAAGAGAAAATGTTCAAAGATAATGTGCTCAGGAAAATTTCTTCCTTCAGAATAAGAATTGATAAGAGGCTCAGATGACATAAGGAAATGAGATGATATCATATGGTAGAGAATTGTTGCAAAAGAATCATGAGAGTACCTGAAGATTTCATCAGGTTACAAATGGAACTGTAATGTTTCAAGGAAAGTTAGTCCACGAGTGGGTGGTTAACGCTCTCAATCAAACGGCTTAGAGAAAATTGGACTTAAAATTTTACCACACATTGATGAAAAATCTGTATCAGAATGGAATGGAGCAGTGGTCCCCAACACCAGGCCAAAGACTGGTCCAGTTCACAGCCTGTTAGGAAACAGGCAGTATGGCAGGAGGTGAGTGCTGAGTGAGCAAGCGAAGCTTCATCTATATTTACAGCTATTTCCCATCGCTCACCTTACTACCTGCGCTCTACCTCCTGTCAGATCAATGACAGCATTAGATTAGATGTATAATTAATTATATATTACAATGTAATAATAATATAAATAAAATTTGCAATAAATGTAATGCTCTTGAATCGTCCTTAAACCATCACCCCAACCCCAACTATGGAAAAATTGTTTTCCATAAAACCCGTCCTTGGTGTCAAAAAGGTTGGAGACTGTTGGAATAGATCCCATTTAGGAACCATGTGCTCCTCCATAGCTGCCTCTCAGTATCAGCCCAGGGTCTGTGCTAGAATTTTATTATAGTTAAATCATCTGCAGGTAAATTTTGAACCCCTGCCAGATGATGTAGGATCTTTGATCCTAAGGAACATTTAACATTTTAATTTTCTAAAACTGGCATGTGACTAAAAATTTTAGTATACATATTTACTATGATTATTGATTTTTCTCCACAAAAGCTGTATTTACTTCAACAATGTATCTTCAACATTGTCATTGATATCATATTCTTGCGAAACATTGTATGTTTTGAATGAAATGATATACATTCAGACAAAACATATAAAATATATTTCAAAAATGTCCAGTGGCAGGAAAAGGGCAGGTACTCAGTAATAACCTGTTAAATGAAAATGAAATGAAGAAATTGATTTCTGTGTTTGCAAGATACCTTACAGGATTCTAATTTAGTAACCAACATCCTCTAAGAAACTGAGAGATAACAAAAAGTTGTTTGGGGGTTGCCAGGATAGCTCAGCAGGTTGAAAACTTTCTTGCCTTGCAACCATGAAGTCTGGAGATAGAATCTCTGTCCTGGCCTGTGCAATCCCATATGCTGAACTGCAGCATAACTGGTAACTGCCAGGATGACTTGCTGACAAAGGTTCTAGCCTCCCACGTGAGAAGCCTCCAGTTTGGTCCCCACCCTGCACAGCCCCTCATCCACCTGTGTGGAATGAAACCATGTCACAACTAATGATGTACTACTATGGAGACTGCTCTGGAACCTCCCCACTTCACTCTCTCTCTCTCTCTCTCTCTTTCTCTCTCTCTCTCTCTCTCTCTCTCTCTCTCTCTCTCACCTTCTCTAAAAAATATAAAATAAAATAATAAAATAAATTAAATCTTTAAAAAAGCAGTTTGGAGTTAAGGTTTAATTTATTTATGTTTGCCTATAATTAACTCTCTTATCTAGGGTATTAGGAAATAATGTGTTTTAGTTAATCAAATATTCTGGTTAATAAATTATCACTCCACTTAATTCTATGCATATATCACTGATTATGAAAAATTAAACCACAACAGAATTTACTTAGCACAGAAATTAGGCATAAGTAAAGGATTATCTTTCCTTTGTTCATTCAAACATGCATTAAAGCCTCAGTCAAGTTCACTATTATGAAAAAACAAGAGCTGTAGTAGATAAATGAGCCAGGTTATAGAACTATTGGCTTAATGGCTTGTCAAATAAGCTATATATTTTTCACATTTTATGATCTTTAATAAATTTATCCAAAATAACATTGTAATCATAAAAATAACATGATCTCAAAATGTATTTTCTTCCAATGTTGCTTTCTTCTCTATGTACTTTGCCCAGATATGATGTACTTTTGCTTTTCACACAATTTGCATCATAAGTATTTTACATATTTAACGCCAATGTCTTGATAATAGTGAACTTTAAATGACTGAATAATATTCCCTCAGATTGATTGTTACCCATTTTAATTGTGCTGAGAGAAACTTCTTATTTTACTACGTATTTCTTCAAAGTACTTACTAGTATATGAAATAATCTGTTTGCATAATGAATTAGTTTTATTTTTATATTAGAATAGAGTTTTCATGAGGGCAGGAATTAAGTGCCTCTTGTTATTATGGAAGCCTCAGAATGTAGCACAACACCAATATAAATGATATAAATCCATAAAAATTTATTTTAATACATCAATGAGTGATTAACTCACTATGACATATTTTTATTTACTTAGGAATGGTTCTGACATAAGGAAACGAGATGATATCATATGGTAGAGAATTGTTGCAAAAGAATCATGAGAGTACCTGAAGATTTCATCAGGTTACAAATGGAACTGTAAAACTCCTGCCCAAATATGACCTTGATCCTTGCTGTTTTTTGCCTCTAGTTGTGTGAGTACACTCAAGTTACAAAGTCCACATAGGAATTTAGAAAAGCTAAGTGGATCTTATAAGGATGCTTGGAAAATTCAAAGCTGGTAAAGAAAGTGAAATGAGAAAGAGACAGAATTAGAGGAAGAGATATCAAACAGGAAGCAAATATTTAAAAATGAAATTATTCTGGGGGAAGCAATAGTGAACAAAATGTAAGGGAACCAAGAGTATGGTAGAATGGCAATTATTAGTGAAAATGGAGTATTTAAAGGGTAATTTTTGTGTAGAATTGCAAAATCTAGGGAAGAAAAATGGGGAGCCAATATCAAGAATAGAAAAGTTTCAATTCATTAATTTCAATAAACCTCCAAATAAAGCTAATTATCATGATTACCTACAAATCTTTTATCTTCTTTTTAATAAAAATTTCCAAGCATTAGTCCTGGATATTTTAATTTTGGTGTTTTGGCCTACTAATTTCTATTTTGAAAATTTCCTCTAGATATAAATTACATTCTATGTCATCTA
Organism: Craseonycteris thonglongyai; assembly: GCA_004027555.1. Taxonomy (NCBI): domain Eukaryota; kingdom Metazoa; phylum Chordata; class Mammalia; order Chiroptera; family Craseonycteridae; genus Craseonycteris; species Craseonycteris thonglongyai. The sequence continues at coordinate 28,801 of PVKE010004256.1, forward strand.
TTATAAAACACAAAGGATATATACTGAAAAAGAAAAATGAATGACAATATTTTTTATTATTTAGTTATATCTAGATTATAAGTGTTGGAGAATGCTAAAAGGAAATTTATAATTTGGATATAATTGTCTGAAATAGCCCTAGATCTTCTATTTAGACTATATTAAATATCAACTGTTAGTAACCAAACTGAAGGAACACTGCCATAGAACAATTTGTTAGTCTTTTCTTCAGCATGTGTTTTTCTGAGTTCTAAGTTACACATAATCATGTGTAATTTATTCAATTGACAGAAGAGCTATGATATTATCATAGCCCGTCATCAAACTGTTATGTTCTTTCTTTATACATGCAGCTTCTATTAAAGTCAAAGGGAATCACACCAATGATTCCTTGGCAACATCTGAATACACTAATACAAAGTGCCTGCTGGTCAAACTGCCCCAGAATTTGCTTTTATTTTATTGTGTTTTCACATTCTAATCATTCAAATCACTTGCCATGAAATATGACTTTTTGCCCAGTTCAAAGTTGTTGTTAGTCATAGATTGCTTTTTACTTATCTTTTCTAAAATATCAAACTGATGGGTCTAGTGCTGAATTCTCCTAGAAAATCTAGATCTTCACAAGATTTGCAGTCTTATTTTGCAGATCTATACATTTGGCTTTGCCCTGAGTATAAAAACTCCCAACCTCTTAGAACCTATAATTTTTATAAATTGGAATCAATCTTACATAAGATTTGTTTTGGAATGATGCTAACATATATGCTTAGAATTAAAAAAGAAAAAAAGGTTTAGCTACATTTCAGAAAATATATAAACTCGATGCTTTAAAGTACCTTTAGTCAGTTTCAGTCTCAGATTTTGAAATGTCTCTTTCATAAAAACTTTAAGTAATATTCACTGGGTGAGTAAAAAGCATATTTAGTACTACAGAGAGCAAAAAGTATAAAAATTTATTAAAAACTTTTCTCTCAAAACCAGACATTTTGTAGTTTATTCCTTTTTTCATTTCTTATTAGAGTAACGATAAACAAGAGACTTTATATTATCTCTGAATCTCAGTTATCTCATATATAAAATGGATATAATTTCATCTCCCCTCACTATAATGAAGATCAAATGAACCAATGTAAAGAGACACATAATAAAAACGTGAAGAGTTGTACAATTTTTTTCTAGTTAGCTTCTTTTCTTTTCTTTTCTTTTTATTTTTTGTTGTTAAAATTTTTTTGGGTGACACTGGTTAGTAAAAATTACATAGGTTACAGGTGTACAATTCTACAATACATTGTCTATGGGTTGCATTATGTGCTCACCACCCAGAGTTAGTTCTCCTTCCAATTACCGTATATTTGACATTCCCTCCGTATTTACCCTCACTCGGTAAGCACTAAACTATTAACTATGTCCCTGAGTTTTTGTTTCTTTGTTACTTTAAGAGTTGTACAAATTTAAGAAATTGTTATTGTGTTCTATGAAGGCAATATCAATGTTTAGAATTCTATCAGATTTTTCAGTGTGTTTTCACAGAAGGTTTGATAGTGGAAAGTTTCTGTAAGTGATTCTGAGATTGGTAAACAGAAGTGTTTGCATTGAACATATGTAGCTCATTAAGTGATTCCACATAGCATCCAAATCATTAGTATCTTAAAAGTAGCAAGGAAGATTGTTAATCAGTGATGACAGACATAAACCTACTATAGAGAAAGGGTTACTTTCCATGGAGTAAGTATTTAGCTTTCTTTTTTCTTTTTTTAAGATTTGTTTTATTGTTCAGAATATGGGTCCATGTGGGCTGGGGCTGAGATTCGATCCTTGGACCCTGGGACTGCAAAGCAAGTACTTAAACCATGGAGCCATCCCAGCATCCCCAGCTAACTCTTACTATGACTACAGAGCACTTCTATTTATTTGCCTTTTTACCGAGACTTACCATTCAGTTTTGAAATCTTAGAGTCTCCTTACAACCGTGGTTTGATTCCTTTTTATCTTTTTTACAGAAGCACATGGTACAAATTGACTGTTAAACATCTACCTCTAGTTCATTTAGCACAAAGTACCGAATACTGTCTTGGCAATAATGAATTTGCTTTCCAGATTAAATCATAGTAATTATATTCTAGTTACTGACTGTGAAATCATGTGACACCCCTTTTAATTTGTTTATTCTATATTATTCATTGGTTGAGAGAAGATCTACGCATACATGCTCAGTGGAAAAGGTTGCTACCATTATACACATATTAACATACTGATGATTCAAAGATGTTGTTCCTGATGGTTTTATTCCCTCTAGTGAGCAAGATTTGATTTGAGATGCTTATACTAGTAATGCCTCTTAGCTGCATAATTAAAATATTACCATGCACAACATTGTAACAGTTTGGATGCTATAAACTGAAGTTAAACATTGTCAATACTGTTTTCAATTCATTTACGAAAAGAAGAGAAAGAGGAGAAAAGTGAATTTATCATAGCTAATATATGACATGAACATCTGTTCATAATAAGCTAGTCAAAATTAGTGTAAATCTATCAGGCACAAGGAGAATATAAATGGCCCAAGAGAAGGCATCCAGGCTGATGAAGAGACTGCTATAAGAAAATCACTGAGAATCTTTTATTTTTTTAATCCACCATGCATGACTCTCTCCTCCCTTAAATCTTGGGTTCACAGTCACAGTATCTCACATGCCTCTTTGTTCCTGAACCCAGGCAAAATTGCGTGAATTTTTTTCCCCAATATTCTTCTGTCACTTACTTTCCTTCTTATTTGACTTCCCCCCCCCCCTTCTAACTTAAATCCTATAATCTTCTGGGACTTTACCACAAGATAATTTCTCACCAGTGCATCATTTTTAACAAAGAGTCAAGGCTGCCCTATCAGAAAGTGACAGACTCTCATAATTTAGTGCATAGCTTTACCCAAGCACATCCGCTTGTGAAATTCCTCTCCTTATAACTCTTCTCCCACTCTCCTATGACTTCTAAATGCTATTTGAAAGCAAAATCTAAGACTTCCAAATTAGCCCCATAAGGTTTCAAACCCTGGCAATGTCACTTATTAAGTGCTATGATCTTGGATAAGTTAACTATTTATTCTGAATCTTGGTTTAGTCATCTATGAAATATAGATAAATAATATCCACCTCCTGAGACAGTGGTGAGGACTAAAACTGATGATGTATGTAAAGAAAATTAGCATAGTACATGACATGTACCGGTACTATGTATTCTTTCACTTGTCCTTGAATTTGAAGTTAACATTCTTCTTTCACTTAATCCCATTTTTCCAGTTCTCTCCAATTAAGAACTCTAACACATTCCTTGTAACATATCTCATACTTTTCATTTCAAAAACTATCAGTTACAGTAGCTTATGGTACGTAAAAAATCACCCTAAAACTCAGCTACTTAAAACAATGATGAATAATTATTTCTCTGTATTTCCCATAACTTTGTGGATTTGCCAGGCTGGTCTTCTGGTCTAGTCTCAACATCTTAGGGTATTCCCCCTGACACGTGTGGGGTCCCAACTGGAATGGTAGTGATCTCTTGGCTAGCACAGCTGGGGGCCTCATCTTCCATTAGGACAGTCCAAGTTCTTCATGTGGTAGTAGAAAGATTCCTATCAGCAAAGGAGGAAAAACTCCAGTACTTCAGTCACATTAGTGTCACATAATTTTTTTTTTTAAGATTTATTTTTATTGTTTTTGACAGAGAGAGAGACATACAGAGACAGAGAGAAGGGAGAGGACCCAGAACCGTCTCCATAGTTGCACATTATTTGGTTTTGCACATAGTTTTATTCCACAGGTGGGAGGGGGCTGCACAGGGCAGGAACTGGGCTGGGGTCTTTACCCTAGTGAGAACTGAACTGGGGCACTCCCCAGTTCAGCACATGGGTCCACACGGGCTGGGGCTGGGATTCGATCCTCGGTCCCCGGGGCTGCAAAGTGAGCGCTTAACCCACTGAGCCATCCCAGCTTCCCCTAGTGTCACATCTTTAGGCATAGAGACAACATTCAAACAAATGCAATCTCTAAAGCCTAGCACAACCCTGGATTAAAATTATTTTTTATTGCTTATTCATTGAATGATCTTGAACAAGCTATTCACCCTCTTCAGATATATCCAACTTATGGTCCAGGATAGCTTTGAATGAGGCCCAACACAAATTATTAAAACATTATGAGATTTTTTAACCACCTTTTATTATAATAGCTCATCAGCTATCATTAGTATTAGTGTATTTCATGTGTTACCCAGACAATTCTTCCAATGTGGCCTAGGGAAACCAAAAGGTTAGATGCTGCTGCTCAACATAAATCAATTTTTTTTTAACCCGGTATCAATAATACTGGGTTAGTGACAGTTAAATAAGATAACATGTATAATTTGATCAATTCAGTACCCAGCAATTGGTAGAATAATTGTTAGTTTCCTTCTACATCACCTGCCCTTTGAGCTTATTTTGTTACTACTATCAACATATCACTACTCCTTCATTATCCCACCAAAAAAAAGTAAATAAATAAATTAAAATAAAATAAGCCCAAGATGTCACAAAGTTTCTTACCTAAAAATTAAATATTGCTAGTTATTATATAATTAGATTAAAAAATATAACTAGAATCATAAAATTCACATTTTCATACTTAGAACAGAAGGTGAAATCTATCAGAACTATCTCTAGTTAATATTTAATTTTCCTCTACCAACTACTATACAGTGAGGAGTTCCATAGGTAAAATTTAAGAATTTGGAGGCACTATTAAATGAGTCATTTCCCTAGTGTATTAAAATAAATATATTTTTTAAACAAACAAATAAACCACAAAGTCTATGACCAAAAAAATACCAAACGTTTATTGTTGTTTTTTATTTAAGTCCTTTAAATGTGTTGGAACCTGCTTTGTGCAAAGCAATCTAACGGATGCTGCATAAAATACAGCGATGAATAAGTTATGGTGCCTGTCCTCGGGGACTTAAAGATACATAAAAATTTATTTTTAGAACATGCAAGATGTATTTAAAAATATAGAAAATTATTTAAGAATAACATAAGATTATTAGGGCATTTTCTGTTGACAGAGTACTTCAGGACAATACAGATTTATAGCAAAGAAAATTAATGTACAAATGAGTAAGCCTAATACCAAGAATATTTTGAAATTAGAAGTGAAAAAGAGATTCCAATACTTTACAATTTCTTTAAAGTACATACATTTGTTTGGGCATTATATACCAGTAATGATGCAAACATTCATGTGTTAAACTACTTTATGCGCTAAAATAGGATAAATCTCTTTAAGAGAACATATCTTTTAGCCTCAACTGGGAAGAAAACCCTAGCTTTTTACTTTTTAAATCAGAGGTGTCTTTCTTCTCTTCCCAACCCCCTTTCTCTGTCAAACTTATCCTTAGAGGAGAAAAAAACTAATCTGGTTGGTCACATCAGAGACACTTTCACTGCATTTACTAGTGGGTGGAAACCAACAGGTTTCGCAAGAACAAAGTTGATAAAAAGAAGCCAACTTTCCTCAGTGTCATGCCATCTTGTCCTGTCTTCCTTTTCACAGGAAGACTTGATCCCTTGGAAGTTTTCTTTGATATGGACTCAGCAGCTATGTGAGAAGTTGCTCAAGGCTTAGGTAATAAGAAGTCCATTTGGACTGTGAACCTGAGGCAGATACTCTGACACAGCTGACTAGAGAGCTGAGCTTGGAGCACGCAACTGCTGGCCAGGAACACATACACCAGCTCATGCTATCTCTTTTGTCACTGTTCCCTGTGTGCGTAGCTTCTTGAAGAACTTCTTAAAAAGCAAATGATTGACAAGGCCTTCCTTGGACATACTCTATTCCCTGACCATAGCACTTAATGCCAGCAAAATTTCTCTGGTATTTATCAATACAGATTGTAGCCAAGCTTTTTGATGCTTTTTAATTAAAAATAATACCTTACTAAAATATTATCAATACCTAAATAAATAAATAATGTTTTAGTTCCTCTGGAACTCCACCCTATACAAAATGAAAAATAATAACATCCAGAAGATGAGAATCCAAAGACCAGACAGAAATAACAATACCAAAATCTACTGAAGTATTAATGTGAAGATAAAAGTTCTGCATGCCAAACTTTTTTTTTTGCTATTATGGAAATCCAGAAAGGATTTAAAATCCCAGATTCCCATAAAATTCTATCAATGTAACTTGTTTAGACGGAGATGAATTTAAGGTGGAAAAAAACGCAGTACAAAAATTAACATGCACGAAGCACTGACTACAAGCATCCACTGCCCTAAGATATACTTGTGTTGTGCCCTTTATTCCTCTCAAGTCCATGAGGCTCAGAAGAGGTTTTGTGACTAAAAGTCGCAAACATAGAAGGTGGTGAAACCAGAATTCAAACCAGGCACTGGTCTAATTCTAGAGTCCATACTCAAGCTGCCTCTGATGAACGTGTCTTCCGATGGTAATGCTTAGTCAGTCATTGAATATGCTAGAACCCGCTATGTGCAAAGCAATCCAATGGATGCTGCATAAAATACAGTAATGAGTAAGTTACGATGCCTGTCCTCATGGCACCATAAACCTGTAATGACCAACCTAGAATGCTCTAAAGCAAGCTTGTCCAACCTGTGCCCCACAGGCTGCATGTGGCCCAGGACAGCTTTCAATGTGGCCCAATACGAATTTGTAAACTGCCTTAAAACATTATGAGATATTTTCATTAATTTTTTTTTTAGCTCATCAGCCATCGTTAGTGTATTCTATATGTGGCCCAAGATAATTATTCTTCTTCCAATATAGCACAGGGAAGCCAAAAGATTGGACACCCTTGCTAGAAAGCATCACACATATCTGACATCAAAAATGTATATACTCCTAGATATTATATATGTGTAATATGAGTAATGATAAAGTAAGTTATGTAAGATATAGAAAATGAAAAAGGTTATTGCCTGCTAGGAAGACGTTGGCTAAATTCTCTTCAAGAATTTTCTCCACCATAATAAATAAAATCACAAGTTAGATTTTAGTACTATACAAAAATAAATGGCATGATTTTCTCTGTTCCATGGCTGCAGAAGAATGGTCAGGAACATGCTTTATACTGACTGAAGTTAAAAAAAAACAACACCTACTCACTTTAAATTCAAACATTTCTACATATGATGATCACATGTGCTCTCAAGTATTTGTTAATCAAATTTAAATAAGTGAATAAGATCAAATTCTTTACCAGCTACTTGGCTTTGATGAATTGTCACTGCTTGCTTCTGTTCTCTATAAATAGATTAGGCACAGTGACTTCAATTCAGTTCATAATTATTCCACATCTACTTGTGTACAAGGCATGGTAGTATGTCTAGTTGCACGGCAGTAGGACACAGAAAGGTGAAATAGATCAGTGACTGTGTTAGGGGAGGTCATACACTAGTCTAGAAGTCTGGTGAGTACAGAGTCATTTTAAACACAACCAAAATAAGGGGGGTGGGGGGTGGTGAGCAAGAACTTTGAACACCATCTGCTGGTGTTACTTTATTTGGGATGCAAAATCTAGTAATTGGTATCCATGATGTCATCCTCAGAGCTCTTTGTTCTCCACAAAAAAGAACATGCTATGTACTTGAAGAACATGCCTCTGCTTATTCATGTGAACAAGAATGATGCTACTCCATATATAGCCATTCTGATTTTCATAATTTTCTCGGGCCAAATGAAATCTGTTTTTCTTAATGCAGAAGTTTTCCAAGGGTTTGTTTTTGTCTTTGCTCTGTCCTGGGAGTCACAGTCAGCACTATGATCACCTCCTTAGTTCTTCCTGTTTCTCAGTTATTTCTTTCATTTGTAAAAATTTCCTAACCTTTTAATTTTCCAAATTATGATAGCTTTTCTGACCAAATTTGGTCTTTCGGAATGTTCCAGAGACCTACATATAAATAAAAAGTTCAATTAAAATAACATTACTTAAATTGCATGGTCTTTCAAAGTTTCTAGCTTCCCAAATGTGTTCAAAAAATCAACTCTACAAGTGTAACAATGGAAACTAATCTAACCTGGGAGTACGTGTGAAAGCGTTTTCATAAGCCTGGAAACCAACCATTAAAGAGAGTGGTTCAGAATTGCAAAAAGCAGAACTAGTAATCACACATGACTAGCATTTGTCATTGAGAAATGCATGCTTCTTTCAAAGGAGTGCTAAAAGGAAAATAAATTTACCAGTAGCACTAAGGCAAGTTATTCTCTCCTTGGTGTGGTGATAATTAGCTCAGAGCACTCAACTAATCAATCCATCCATCAATAAGAAAAAGGGAAGAAATGATCACTGGTATTCAATGAAGAGAATGTCGTGATACACGAAGAGAACTATAAGTAAATTTTACAATTTAATAGACAAGCTACTCATACTTTCCACTGAAACATGTGTTGAGTCCTGATACCTGCTATTACCTGGAAAATAAAAGGAACTTTCTTGCCTGAGTTTCTTTTACTTGCTTTTATGGATTCTAAAAGAAATTGTTCTAGACTGGCAAATAATCTGTAAGCAACAATTTTATTACTGTGAACAACCTATCATTATAATAACTGAAGAAATATCATCCAAAATGATCTGATAAAATAAAATTATATATGCAGACCAAGTAGGCATGTCTAGGTTTTATTTCAGTATAAATAGTTTTATTTACTTGAAATTTTTATAATATCTCTGCTACTTATTTTCTTATCCTTAGCTAAAAAAAAATGGTGAAGCTCCTGTTCAGCTAACTCATTGCTTTGAAGCATATTGCTAGATGAATTTCTACAAGTAGTTTTTTTGTTCATTTGTTTTGGTTTTGATTTTTGCAAGAAAGAAGAAAAAATTGAACTAAATTCTACATAGAATAGTCTAGTTATCTGGGCTCTTGGGGAAGCTATCCAGTCTAGGTATAAAGAAGCTCCCTCTAGTTAAAAGTAGGAACCTTTTATTTTTCTTGTCTGCAGAAACCAGTCATCAGTTAACCTTCGGCATTTCAAAAGGGTAATTATTGATACCCAAACTCTTGTTTGTTTGTTCAGAGACAGAAGAAGGTTCAGTCATACTTCAGTACCTTTTCTCTGGCATTGGTAATATTTCTGAAAAGTATACATACTTCGGATGTTTTACAAATAAAAGAACAGGGGTATAGAAATAAGTACATAAAGCTGAAGCTTGTCTTAGGTTAAACTCAAGATACAGGGTCAAGTACATGTTTCACTCAATCATCATAAAGTGAGAATGAAAAAGAATTATGAAGATATTTTTGAAAGAATGTTATTAACTAAGACAGTAAAAAGAAGAGTCGATGTGATTTTCATCTCTAGCCAAGAAGAAGCTTGTCAATATGATTTTTAGTAATCAGATTACACCTTAATGAGCACAGCTTGCATTTTCTTTAGCTGATGAGGAAACCACTGTGTCTTTTAGCTAGACATGCTTTCTATACACTTCACTGTATTGCAGATATAGATATCTGCAAGGAAAAAAATTTTAACTTAAAAAAATGCTATAAAATACTAAAGAAAAACTAAACCATGGAAAAATCACTGATTGTTCATGAATATTCCTGAATCAATACAAGCAATAGAAGAGTAAAGCCTCAATATGGTCTACATATCACTTAGATGTGATTCTCCTTGACATTTTTTTCTCAGTTCTTCCTTGTACAAAGACAGCTGCCTAGTTAGTCCACTGCCTGGAAAGAAAAACGAGACCCATTTAGTGAAAATAATTTTTACTAAATGCAGTTTACACTAAATAATGTGAAGGAAAAGAATTAGCAGGAGATGCTTTTAAGATACCCATAGGGAACATTTTACTTAGGAAAGGAGTACCTGAGATCTAGGCCACTCATAATGAAAGTCATTAAAGTAGCACTTAAGTTGCTGAGTATCACAACAAAGTAGAACTGCAGACAGGTTTGAAATTTAGAAAGCTTTTGACACAAATTCAGGGCTGTCAATTTTCATTGCTGTGGTTATCTTAATATTTTTTTTCTTCTTAATTGAAATAAGCTTTTCTCTTTGGCCTTTGGCCTGAGTTTATACTCATCTCATACACTTAAGTCAATCCTCTTAGTCTTAAAACAATTTGCCAGTGAACTGTTGGTCGAAAATATGCCTGAATGATCTGCCTGCCACAATAAATCTCCCAGTCAAAAAAAAAAACCTCCTTATGATTTGTTTATGTATGCTAGCATACACTTGCTAGCATACTTTAAATGAAGCAAACAACAACAACAACAACAAAAATCCTAAACAGTAAGTTTATAAACAAGAAAAATACCTTGAAATTTTATAAACAGTTAATTTAATGAGATTAGGACAATTACTCCTTTGCAACAATACAAACAAAATTTAGCTAGGCAGAAAAACTAGTCTCGTATCAAACAAGAAATGCTAAATGCATACAATGACTAAAGCACAACTTCAGATCAGATCTGCATTCAGCATACACTAGGACAGGAGAGACATATTTTTATGTTTACTTCTGTAGGAATAAGATAAAGTAAAACTCCATTTGTTTTTATAATAGAATAACAAAGTTTCACATTTCCAGACAAATTTTCTCCATTCTCTCATTAACCATAGGTAAATAAGGTAAATACGATATACTCACATTTACTGGGCCCCTTATATTGCCCAAGTAGCAGCTATAAGGGGGGTCTCAATGTTTCCCAGCAGCACTGCCACCACCTGGGGGTTTGTGTAAGAAATCCAACCTTGGGGCCCCATCCCTGTATAGTGAATCAGAGATGCTGGGGCCAAGAAATCAGCATTTCAAAAAGCCCTCCATGGGATTGTATTGTTGTTGAAGTTTAAAGACCCACTGAACAATAAGTAGTTTCTCATCCAAAAGTAAATCCAGATTGTAAGAATATGACCAACTGAGTCAGGAGCCATGTCAGATAAATCTTGGCTATTCCTCCAATAAATGTCAGCTGGTAATTACTTTGGCTACAAGTGAAAATAAAATATTGTGATTCAAGTGAAGATTCATACCCCACCATTTCATTTGCTTTTGGTCCTAGTTAGCTATTTAGGGTCTTCTGAACTACGCATTATTTAAAACAGCTTAAAGGAAAAGAAAAAGTTCCGTTCACAAATAGTTCATGAACCAGCTATACTTTTTATACTTTTTATTTAGGTAAAGGGCCCAAGAAATATGAAGTATTATTACACTTAAATTAATTTGCATGCAATAAATATTCTAAATAAGGGCTATCCAGGAAAAAATCAGCCATTGTCAATATAACGAGAACGGTTACACAGCTAGATATTTTCTGGACAGCCCTCTTATGTATTTCCCAAATCAAAGGCCAGAACCAACAGAGATAGCATTTTTGGTTTTTAGATTATTCATCAGCTTGAATAATATGATTATTGAATAGTTTTTATAGATGCCACCCCAACAAAATCAGAAACTACACCCTGAGAAACATTATAAAGAAATTATGGGGAAGCAGGGATGGCTCAGTGGGTTAAGCGCTCACTTTGCAGCGCCTGGGACCCAGGATCAAATCCCGGCCCTGGCCTGTGCCGACCTATATGCTGAACTGGGGAGCTCCCCCAGTTCAGTTCTTTCTCTGTCTCTGTATCTCTCTCTCTCTCTGTCAAAAACAATAATAAATAAATAAATAAAAAGACATTTAATTAAAAAAAAAACTTTAAAAGAAAAAAAAAGAAATTATATGAGTCCTAGATGGCTTTTTCTTCAACATATTTTCATTATTTTAAAATTCAAAAACTACTTGAAAATATTATATGAAAGAAGTTGTTGAATATGCAGCACATTTATAGGAGTGATTTAGATTCATATCCATCTTAACCGTAGTACAAATTTTAGATTGCAGATACAGTGCATCATAATTGAATGTGCATCAGACTGAGGTGAGAAGAATTATTCTAGGACAGTGGCTCTCAAAATATCATCCTCAGAACAACAGCTTTAGCATTTCCAGGAAACTTGGTAAAAATGCAAATTCTGCACCCTACACCCAGTGTGTCAGACACTCAGGAGTGGAGCCCAACACTCAGGGGGTTGTGTGCTCACTGAAGTTTGGGAAACAATTCCAGTGAAGTGATTACACATGCTTTTGTCTCCTAAGATATAATGTAATTTTCTTATGAATTACGATAGCCTTTTTTTTTTTAAGTAAAATGCTTGATTTATATATTCATTCGGCTAACATTTATTGACTACCCACTTGGCACAAGAACTGTGCTAGCACCAATATAGTGATGAAGAAAACAACCATTGTCCCTATCCTCATTGAGCTTACAACCATTGTCCCTACCCTCGCTGATGGAGAAAAACACAAACAATAAAGCAAACAAATACTAAATATAAAGAAGGATCATGAAGCATGTGAAGAGGGTGCAATATAAAGTAAAAACAGGCAGTGAGGGGCGAAACTTCCTTCAGAGAGGATCATCTGTATACCTGAGGAGGGTACATTTTTGAAAGGAAGAACAGAAGTGACAGCCACACATCAGGCAAGAACCCTGGTGGTAGAAGGGTCTGAAGGAGGCTGAGTATTACTGTACTCAAGCAAATAAGAGGGACAGTTATAAGAAATGAATTTGAAGACTCCTTAAAAACAGTAGCAGGAACAGATTTCCTTTTATAAAGATTAGTTCATTTTGTTAAAGAAGGAATGAGCCAGAAGAAAGACATGTATGAAGGCAACCAATTAGGAAGTTGCTGCAATAATATGAGAGAAAGAGAGAGAGAGAGAGAGAGAGAGAGAGAGAATGAGGATGATGAGGATGATGGCTGAGATGGAGTATTGGCAGAGAAGAGAAGTGGATGAACTCAAAATTGTAGCTCTTGTAAATGATATCTAATTCTATTGCCATAGTAAAGAATTTCTCGATACTAGACAGCTGTTTTTCTGTATCCTTCTTTCTCCTTCTTCTAGTCCATCATCAAGTACTAAAATTCCACATTTAAAAAGATATTCTTAAAAGTATCCCATTTTAATTCAAGCCACTGTCCTCTTTCCATGGAATTTTTTTTAAGGTCTCTTTTTATTGTTTTCAAAAGAGAGAAAGAAAGAGAGACAGACACAGACAGACAGACAGACAGACAGAACGGGGAGAGCCCAGAGCAGTCTCCATATTTGTACATTAATTTTTGATGTAGTTTCATTCCACAGGTAGGCACAGGGCCTCAGAGGGCAGGAACCAGACCAGGGGCTTCCCACAAGGGAAGCTTGCCCCAGTGAGAACTGAACTGGGGATACACCCCAGTTTAGCATATGAGTCCACAGGGACCAAGGCCAGGATTTAATTCTTGGACCCCAGGGCTGCAAGACGAGCACTCAACCCACTGAGCCATTCTGGCATCCCCTTTTCCATGGATTATTATAATGGCATCCCCTTTTTCACTTTTGTTGCCTATGTTCCACTCTCCACTCAGTAGCTAAAATGGTATTTTTAATAAAAAATTTAAATAATTCCACTGCTTTGCTTGAAAGATCCTAATAAATTCCAGATCTATTTTGGATAACAGCCAGGTTTCTTTCTTTGTTTTACAAAGCCCTGCACAATCTAGTTCCTTCTTATCCCTCTGACCCACCCCCTATACTCGCCACACTGCTCCCAGCACTACACTCATAACTTGTGCTGTCTAAACTGTAGCTACTCATCATATGTGGCTATTTCAACTTCAGTTTTAATTTATTAAGCTTAAATAAAATATAGAATACTTATTCATTTACTCTAGTTACATTTCAAGTGTCTAATAGCCACATGTGGTGAGTGGCTACTATATTGAGCAGCTCAGAGGTTTCTATAATCACTCACAGTTCTACTGGACAGTAGTACACTAGACGAGCAAGCTTTCTGTTTCTCAAATTGGCAGCTCTGGTCCCACCACACTCTTTGTCCTTCCTCTTCCTTCCCTATAGGTTGCTCTAGCATACTCTGTGTATGTCATTTCTTTTCATTTATGCCTTCATGTAAAAGCCATTGCTATAGCCTGAATGAGTTTATCCTCCCAATATCCATATGTTAAAGTGCTAATCCCTAACGTGATGGCATTTGGAGCTGAGGCCTTTTGGAGGAAACTAGGTCATGAAAGTGGAGCCCCCTTATAAAGGGACTAGTCCCCATATAAAAAGAGGTATCTGAGAAATGACCTCTGGCACTCTAGTACATGAGGATACAGCCAACCTACATACCAGGAAGAGTGTCCTTACCAGCCAACAAATCTGCTGACACAGTGATCTTCGACTTTCTAACATTCAGAACTGTGAGCCATAAATATTTGATGCTTAAGACACTGAGTCTATGGAAAGATCTTAGCTGAGCTAGGACTGTCGTCTTCCCAGACCACTCAGCCAACTCAGTCACTCCCTCTGTATGACCCAGTCTAAATTTCTGCATAGAATTTATGGCTATGTCATATGTTGTACTAGTCATGGTTTGTTTGTTTGTTTGTTTGTTTGTTTGTTTGTTTTTATTTGCTTGTTGTCTGTCTCTACCAAAATTTAAGCTCCTGACACAAACTTCTTCTGTTTGTGTTCACTGCTCTTTCCTTATATCTAGACTAGTATCTGGCAAGTAATAGACACTCAATAAATACTTGTGAGGGAAGATATGCTGGGGGTGGGGTAATGGTGGTAGTAATGGTGGTGGTGCTAATAGTAGTGGTGGTGTTGCTATTAACAGTACATATTGATTTCAATATATTAATATTTAGAAGAAAATATCACACAGAAATAAAAAGCAAGCATATAATATATACACAGTACTAAATTTAGTACATTTGTTTTTTACTAAATTTAAAGTTTGCTTCTAAGAGTCAGCATCTTATTTATACATGAACAAATTTAGACTTGATTTAAAAGAGTCCTTACATTTCAAATTCTGTGTTTTTATGAAGATGAAACGTGCAATAAGAAATATGCTGGGAAGCTGGGATGGCTCCGTGGTTTAAGTGCTCGCTTTGCAGTCCCGGGATCTGAGGATGGAATCCTGGCCCCGGCCCATGTGGACCCGTATGCTGAACTGGGGTGTTCCCCTAGTTCATTTCTCACTGGGGCAAGCTTCCCATGTGAGAAGCTCCCAGTTCTGCCCCCAGCTCATGGGAGCATGCCTCTCATGCAGGAGACCCCCAGCTACTTCCTGCCCTGAGCAGCCTCCACCCACCTGTGTGAAATGAAACCATGTGATGTGCAACTATGGAGACTGCTCTGGGCCATCCCCCTTCTCTCTGTCTCTCTGTCTCTCTCTCTCTCTCTCTGTCAAAAACAATAAAAATAGATAAATCTTTAAAAAAGAAATATGCAATTCTGGGGATGCTGGGATAGCTCAGCAGGTTGAGCACTCATTTTGTAGCCCCGGGGTCCGAGGATCAAATCTCAGCCCTAGCCAGTGTGGAACCATATGCTTAACTAGGGTGTGCCCCCAGTTCAGTTCTTGTCGGGGCCCATGTGGGAGCCCCTGGCCGGGTTCCTGCCCTGTGCAGCCATGTGCCCACCTATGAAGTAAAATTACATAGAAAACTAATGATGTACAACTATGGAAACTGCTCTGGGCCTCCCTCTTCTCTCTGTCTCTCTCTGTCAAAAATAATAATAATAAAAATAAATCTTTAAAAAATCAATATGCAATCCTTTTGAAATATCTAGAAAATACCTGTTTATGTACCCTTTCTTATTCTGTGACTATTTTAATGGTATTTCAAAATGATCTGAATCTGTCTATATATTCATGAAGTAAAATTCTAATAAGCAAATTTAATCACATAATATTAGAGAAGGTTTTACTGTAAAGAAACTGAGCTCACCATTAATTTGGAATTTACAGACATATCTGCATAAGGATATCAAATACATCACAACCTAATTGATTGTTAAACAATTACAGATCAAATTAAAACAAACAGTCAAGACCTTTAGATCACTTAGGCATGTCAAATCATATGAGTATAGATACAGTCAAAGAATCAGGTAAAAAACCAACCTATCCTGGAAAGAACTCCTGTTAGAAGTTTCTAGGCATGAAAACCAAACCCTTGTTTAACGGTTTAGTGGTCAAACACAACAGGTTTACATAGTTGGACTTTAGTGTATCCAGTTTTCTTTGAAGATAGTTCTACTTAAGAGAAGTAAATTCTCTAAGGAACCTTCTAAAAAGGCATACATGCCACAAAACTCAAAAAGGGTCTACTCTGGTTAGACTCCACATAGTTCATTCACATGAAGATTTTCTTAAGCAGTTGTAAACCTAAGTTTTATTATATTCATTTTATATCATCCACAAGACCTAAAACATTGCATTGAATATTTGAAGAACTACATATTTAGATAATTGATATCTATAAAGGAAACAAAGTGAAATAGCATTTCTTTTTAGTATAGGTGAAGCTACACATACATAACTGCAATGCAACTTCTGTCCACTTATAAAGCTTTTCTTAATTTTTCATAACCCTCATAATCATACATGAAGGAGGCTCAGACTATTTTCAGAAGGAAATGTGGGTGGCATTCTTCAATGCCCTGTCTTCAAATTAAGATATAGTGATGAGATAAGAATTCTCTTCCTATCCAAACTGCTGAATAAGAACAAACTCTAAAAACAGGGAAAGGCCCACACTGCCAAAGATAGATTTTTACTGAAGCATTGTAATACTTGAGATTTACTGCTTATTAAAATGCAAGAGGCTATTACTTCCCTCAGAACAAATTTTCTGAACAAAGATGAACCTAGGAAGCTTTTAGCCCATTTCCTGAATCATAAACAAAGAATTCCATACACAGCAACTCCATGAGATGTAAAGGGAGTATATTGTATGATCCTTATTGAATTACTCAAAGCCTCAGCGAAGCTTCCTTCGGAAATGATATAAATCAAAGCTAACTGCTTCCATAGAAAAGCAATCAAGTTTTTAAGAGAATATCTTTGTTCCTGAGGTTGCACAGTAAGATTTAGATGCTTCTATTAGAAACTTTGCTGTGGGGCATACTTAAGTAATTATAAAAATTCAGCCTTGGAAAACACCTGGACAGACTCCCAAGGGAATTAAATCTTTTGGTTTCAAGTTTTGGATACTTCATAAAATTATTTCTTCATCTACTTTCTGAAAAAACACACACACCTCCCATGAGTATAATCAATTAGTATGTTGAATAGGGTGAATTCTAGATTATTTTGCATTTTAGAATTAAAAATTAAACCAAAAGAAAACATATCTTTAGGGAATACAGATGTTTAAAGATGTGAAATTATTCTCTCTCCAGAATCTCTTACGTTAATCAAGATGGGGTTCCACAGTTGTACTAAAAGATATCTTTTAAATAGGCGAAAACAATACTAACTTCCTGGATGAATATAATTTGCTGCAAGATGTAAGAGTCCTCGGGGCATTCATGAGAAGGTTTTCATTTTTCTTTCTATCACTGCCTCACTGTGGTCAAATATTTAGTGATGTTCTAGATTTAAATAAGTGTGCAAATCTTGCATTATTTTGAAGCTGACTTTTGCCCCTTAGAATACTCAGAATAATTTTCTAGAGTTGCAATTGAAAAGAACTAGCTTTTATTTGTTGCTTATTTTAAGGACTTGAGCAAATCAAAATACCTTCCAAATTTTGTCTTTTTCAGAAAATGTATGTGCAAAATCAGATACAAATTACCCCTTTAGGAAGTCTTCAAGAATGAATTATCATTTAGTTAAAAGTATTTTTAGACTAATTCTTTGTGCCTGTGACTGTGCTAGATTATGGAAAATACAAAATAACAACCAAGCACAGTTTAAAGCAGATATATCCAACTTGTGGTCCAGGACAGCTTTGAATGAAGCCAAACTCAAATTCTTAAAATATTGAATTTTTTGTTTTTACCATTTTTCAGCTCATCAGCTTATTTTGTGTTCATGTTTTTTATGTGTGGCACAAGACAATACTTCCACTGTGTCCCAGGGAAGCCAAAGGTTGGACACTAGTTAAAGCATTGAGAAGCCTGTAATTCATGAAAAAGCCGGGATGGCTAGGTGAGTTAAGTGCTCACTTTGCAGCACCGGGAACCTAGGATCCAATCCCGGCCCTGGCCCCGGCCCATGTGGATCCACATGCTAAGTTGGGGCATGCTTTCCATGCAGGATCCCCCCCACCCCCAGTTTGGTTCTTGCCATGCAGCTAGTTTCTTGCCCTACCCACCTCATTCAGCCCCTGGCATGGGGGCATGACTCCCATGAGGAAGGCCCCCAACCTAGTTCCTGCCCTGCTTGACCCCTGCCAACCTGTGTGGAAGGAAACCATGTCTAAAGCTGAAGACACAACTATGGAGACTGCTCTGGGCCCTCCCCCTTCTCTCTGTCTCTGTCTCTCTCTGTCTCTGTCAAAAACAATAAAAAAATAAATCTTAAAAATAAGCTTATAGTACAGTGGATTAAGATAACATAAAATATGAAAATTATACAACATAATAAATATATCTTAAATTCTATAGCAAGATTATAGATATTCTAACATTCAGAGACATGAAAAATTAATACAGCTTATCAGTGTGGAGAGTTTTGTGAAGAAAGTTCATCTTAACTTGGCCAGTTTGATATAGGCTTAATGTGATAAATTGTTCAGAGTAATTGTAGGTTCACTGAGCGGATGAGTGACACATGAAACCAACACCAGAGTAAATTTTATTTGGTATCAGTATTCAGGCAGTCTTAGGTGTTAGAAGAGGGTATGCTAACTAGATGCTAAACACAGTACCTCAGGGACAATATGATAAAGGCCTCGGCTATGACATGGGTTGTGAGGAGAGAAAAATGACATTTAGAATTAAAAACTGATAGGTTTTTATAACAGTGGATACAGTAGACAAAGATTATTATTTTAAATATATATATATATATATATATAATATGATATGATATATTTTTTTAATGAGTTAACAACAAGGCACCCATAAAATATAACTACTGTCTTATGTTATGTTCTGAAAGATGGCCCAAGATAAGGGCATAGATGTAAATTGTTTATCTGAGAAAAATTCCCCTGAAGGAAAATTGAGGAGCAATAAGAGAGGTAGGGAAAGGAGAAAAGCCGGTAACAGGTACCTTTAATGGGCTGCTTAGCAATGTAGGCAAGTGTAGGAATCAGTCCCATTGGGGAACTTCAAAGACACCACAATGAGCATATTTCAGAATTTTTCTGCCAGAAACAGGAGTGGCTCATGAATTTATCCACTGACTTCTATACCATCAGTTGAAGATTGCTCCCATACCATCATTTTTCTATACCGGTACTTCTGAGTTGGACCTTCCTAGGAGCAGCTCCTTGTGCTTTGGAGATTACCTTAATCAGCAAAGCAGAGAGATTTGGGGTGATGGCCTGAAGTGCAACAATGACAGAGCACTTTATAACCACAGTTGCACTGAAATCATATGGGACACAGGATGTCGTACTGTGAGAAGCTGCTATAATCACACATGCAATCAAATGACTCAATAAAGGGTACCACATAGAAAGAAGCTGCAGAGAGATGGAGCTTAGTAATTAATTACTAAGGTTCTAGATTCAAAGGTCATTGCATAGGAGCTCACTGTTTTCCTCTAGAAGGCTTTGGATATGTTACTTCCTTTAAACCTCACCACAGTTTTGTTGTTTTGTTTGGGTTTTTTGTTGTTGTTGTTGTTCTTCTTCTTCTTTTTTTTTTTTTTATTGTTTTTGACAGAGACAGTGAGAGAGAGATACAGAGACAGAGAGAGAACTGAACTGGGGGGCACTCCCCAGTTCAGCATGTGGGTCCGCACAGGCAGGGGCCGGGATTCGATCCTTGGTCCCTGGAGCTACAAAGTGAGAGCCTAACCCACTGAGCCATCCTGGCATCCCCTATTGTTGTTTTTTAATTTATTTTATTTTTGAGAGAAAGAGGTGGGGGGCATGGAGATAGAAAAGGGGGAGGGCCCAGAGCAGTCTCCACAGTTGTACAAATTAGATGTGACATGGTTTTATTCTACATGGGTGGATGTGGGACCATGTGGGGCAAGAACTGAACTGGGGACTGGGGCCCTCCCACGTGGGAGGTGAGAACCTTCATTGCCTAGCCATCCCAGCAATTACCAGTCATACTGCAATTTGACACATGGGTCTGCATGGGCTGAAGCCAAGACTCAGTCCCCAGACTTACAGTTGCAAGGCAAAGCACTCAACCTGTTGTGCTACCTTGGCATCCCTAAATTTCCCCAGTTCTTTAATGCATGTGCAAAAAAAAAAAATTTTTTTTTACAAGATATTGGGTTTTAGAAATATTTTTTAAATGGAATTCCTAGGAAATTGGCAACAAAAAAAATTGAAATGTCAAATTAGTAACAATCCTCAATGTAGGACACGCAAAATTGAAATAATCATTTTAGTATGCATTTTTATTCCAATGACAAGATTGCTAATGGCCCTAATTAAGGTGCTTAATAAAGCTCTGAAATAATACTAGCAAAGAATGTGCCTAACAGCTCAATACCACCTCATCCAATTAAAAGCCTCACTTTCATCAAACTGTAGTAAGGATTCACTCCACAGCCACTGCTCCTCATTTCTAATCTCTGGCAAATGCCCTGGTTTCTCTACAGCACTTTACAGTCTGCGTAATTGTGTTCCTTCCAAGAGTGTGAGCTGCTGTCAGCACCATCCGGGATCACGGTTACTCGGCAAACATATGCATTCCTCCTGACATGAGTTCTCTGTCTCAGACTTGACAGAGAAATGCTGTTCATTCCAAATGCATGTCATTAATTCCATCATGCACACCTGCCTGCAACAGAGAGTATTAAGAGAACCAATTTTAAAGGTAGCTAAAGGTCAACTAAAAAAACCAATGTGATTGCATGATCATAATCAATGTCCTCTTTCTCCTTTATTCATTGTAAGTCTCAAAATCAGTCATTTCTATAGAGGTAGTACGAGAGGTCAACTGCAGGAATCCCAGAGAAATATCTGTAGACACAAAATTTAGCTTCAGAACATAGACCCATAGAATTTTAGGTCCAGACATGACCTAAGACACCCAGAGTTTTCTTTATAAAATGAGGAAACAGATACCAACACCTCAAATTATTTGCCCATAGTCACACACGGATACCAGAACCAGAGAAGCCACACAGAAACACAGTCTTTTCCTTCATCTGCCCTCCAAAAAGCCTCTTCTCTCAAGTTGAACTGTAATTTCTACAGTAATGAACAGCTATAAAGTTAGATTGAAAAAGAATAACAAAGAGCAATAACAATAATAATAATGCCAAGTACTGCTTCATAAGATTCAAGTAATGTTTAAGCTCTGAATATTAACAAAAAAGAGATATTTTGCATATTTATTCTACAAGTACTTATTGTGTTCCTCTTATGTCAGGTGCTGTGAGCAAGAGCAGTGAATAAGAAAGTTATGGTCTCTAAAATATATTTTAATGATTTTATTTTTATAAACATGTACACGCCCATTCTTTTGGATGAGAACAGAAACAGACAATGTTCATCAAACTCCAAATTGAATGCTCCAATGTGTCTACTATAATACTTAGGCTTTTCCAGTATAACCTCCAAAGTCACACAGTAAAGAAAATTTGATAAAATAATCTTGACACTTTGATCAAAACTCAAAACATGAGCTATCCTAAATTTGTTTTATAGTGGTTGTATAGTGTCATATTAAGTGTAACAAGACTTAAATTTATGGTCCTTTACATATGATACTTTTGGGAAAATATTTTAAGGATCATTTATGAACTTAAAACCCTGTACAAATAGGAAAACTCTTTCTTTGATAAAATTAAAATCTAAAATGAAATTTACCTGTCATTCTAAATTTATGTAACATCAAAAGGTTTTTAACTTTAAATCAATAATCAGTATTTAAGTGAGCTTTTATTCATTAATGGGTCATTTTCTAGATTATATGTAAAAGTTGTAGTAAGTTATAAGAATTTTCTTTTATTTTGGGCAAGAGAAAATTAGTAATAGCATGTATTAAATATTGCAGGAAAAAACTATGCTAATTTTGACTTTTCTGACCAATTTCTTTTAAGATGGAAGCAGTCTAGGAATCACTCATAATAGCAAAAGGAATATAGTGTTGCACTTCTATTTTTCATTTATGATTACTTTGCCTTTTTTGAATATTGACAAGCTGTTTCTAAAATGGATATGGACATGCAAAGGACCCAGAAGAAGAAAAAAATCTCATAAAAGAAAACCAAATTGGAGAATTTATACAACCAGGTTTCAACACTTACTAAAACAAAGCTAGGGGAAGCAGGGATGACTCAGTGGGTTAAGCACTCACTTTGCAGGCCCAGGGAACAAGGATAAAATCCCATTCTGTCCCTGGCCTGTGCAGACCCATATGCTGAACTGGGGAGTGCCCCCAGTTCATTTCTCACCAGGGTGAGACCCCAGCCCTGTGCAGCTCTGCACCCACCTGTGGAATGAAACTATGTGGAAAAACCAAAGATGTGCAACTATGGAGACTATTCTGGGCCCTCCCTGTTTCCTCTGTTTCTCTCTCTCTCTCTCTTTCTCTCTCTCTCTCTCTCTCTCTCTCTCTCTCTCTCTCTCTCTCTCTCTGTCAAAACCAATAAAACTAAATCTTAAAAAAAAAACAAAGCTAAAGTAATCAAATCAATCTGGTAATGGCCTACAAATAAAGGGTGTCCCAAAATTCACACAAGATTTGAATTTTGAGTCATTTGTGCGATAAAGTGTTGCCAATGAAAAAAAAAAGACAGCGTGACAGATGACAGTTCAGGGTTATTTAAAATGGAGTGCTACATGAAAGAACAATGAGTTTTTCATTGTTGAGCAATGAAAATTTACAATTTTTAATTATAAACCTGTGTTTTCTATCAGAATTACTTCTTGCGTAAATTTTGGGACACCTCTTAGATAGACAGACAAAAGGAACCAAATATAAATTCCGAAAATAAACCTACACTTAAAAAACTGCTTGATATTTTTTAAATATGCCAAATCAATTTAACGGGAAAGAAACATTTATGACAAATAGTGTTGGGGGGGAGGGGGAGCGAAGGGGGAGCGGTGCGGGTGGAAGGGGAGGGGGGAATAAAATGACTCCATTTCACATGTCTTACTGATTCAATAGAAAGTATAGATGTATATAAAAATAACTAAAACTCTAACACCTCTGGAAAGGAAACAAAAGAAAATATTGTCATGACCTTAGCTATGCAAAGTTTTGTTTATGCAAAACAAACAATACAAACCAAAAAATAAAAGAGTTAATAAAGGGGACAGTGTAAAATTTAAAAACCTTCACTCATCAAAGTAAATGGCAAATCACAGATTAAGAAAACAATTTTTGCAAAACATACATTTGGAAAAGGAATATTGTCAGAATATATAAAGAATTTCAACAATTTATTTTGTAATTAAAGACCAAAGTAAACAACCCAATTTAAAAATGAACAAATTATTTGAACAGACAATTTACAGTCAGAGATATCCAAAAATCGCACAATAAATTATCAATATTATGGATATCAGGGAAATGCAAATTTAAACCACAGTAAGATAAACACATATAATCACAAGAATGACTATTAAAATATTGAGAACACCAAATTTTGGCAAAGATGAAGAGGAAATGGAACTCATATGCATTGTTGGTAGACATGAAAAATGGTGCAACCATGTTAAAAAACTACTTAGAGGTTTCTTTAAAGTTAAAAGGCACCTACCCTATGACACAGTAATTTCACTCCTAGCAATTTACCCCAAAGAAATAAAGCTGATATTTACAACTACCGTGACAGATTAAAGAATAATCATGGAAGCTTTTTTCATAAGAATAAAAGTTTGTGTTTTGTAAATATTTGTCTAAAAACAAATTGTGATGTATTCAAAGAATGAACTGCTACTCAGCAATAAAAATGTACAAGTTTTCTCACAATCACGTGGATGAACCCACGTGTGAACTAAGGTTTTCAACTTTTTGCGGTAGATACCCAGAAGGGGAATTGCCAGGTCATATGGTAGCTTCATTCCCCGTTCTCTGAGGACTCTCCACACTGTCCTCCATAGTGGTTGTACCAATTTGCGTTCCCACCAGCAGTGTACAAGCGTTCCTTTTTCGCCACGGCCTCTCCAACACTTGTTGTTCCTTGTCTTGCTGGTTATAGCCATTCTAGCAGGTGTGAGGTGGTGTCTCATTGTGGTTTTGATTTGTATTTCCCTAACGGCTATTGATGTTGAGCATATTTTCATATGTTGGTTGGTCATTTGTATGTCTTTGTGGGTGAAGTGCCTGCTTAGGTCTTCTGCCCATTTTTCAATTGGATCGTTTTGTTGTTGTTGAGTTGTACAAGTTCTTTATATATTTTAGATATTAGCCCCTTATGAGAGGCAGTGTTTGCAAATATTTTCTCCCAATTGGTTGGTTGCCTCTCTGTTTGTTGTTGGTTTCTTTTGCAGTGCAGAAACTTTTTAGTTTAATAAAGCCCCACTCATTATTTTTGCCTTTACTTCCCTTGCCTTTCACGTGAAGTTCATAAAGTTCTCTCTGAACCCAAGGTCTACAAGTTTAGTACTGATGTGATATTTTCTTCTATACAATTTATTGTTTCAGGTTTTATATGGAGGTCTTTAATCCATTTTTAGTTAATATTGGTATTCGGTGACAGATCACTGTTCAGATTCATTCTTTTACATGTGGTTTTTCAATTTTCCCAGCACCATTTACTGAAGAGGCTTTCTTTTTCCCACTGTATATTTTTTACTCCTTTGTCAAAAATTATCTGTCCAGATATTTGTGCGTATATTTTTGGGATTTAGATTCTGTTCCATTGGTCTGTGTGTCTAGTTTTCTGACAATACCAAACTGTTATGATTATTGAGGCTTTGTAGTATAGATTGAAATTAGGGAGTGTGATGCCTCCAGCTTTATTTATTTATTTATTTATTTATTTATTTATTTATTTATTTATTTATTTATTTATTGTAGGATTGCTTTGGCGATTCAGGCTCTTTGTGGTTTCATGCGAATCTGATGATTTTTAAATCTATTTCTTGAAAGAATGTCTGTGGGATTTTTATGGGAATTGCATTAAGTCTGTTCAATGCTTTGGTGGATGAAGCCAGATACAAAAGTGTATGTAATATACTATTCCATTATTATAAAGTTTTTAGAACAGCTAACTAAACTATAATGATAAAATTCAACATAGTGGTTTGCCTCTTTGAGGGGACTAACTAGGAAGAAGATATAAGAATTTTCATGTGTGATGAAAATATTCTAAACTTTGATAGAAATGTGGCTAACATGTATGTTTGCATTTGCCAAAACTTGTCATATTATATACTTAAGATCTGTACATTTTGCTTTCTGTCAAATATGTCTCTATTTTAAAAATAGCAAAAAAAGAAAAATAAACTCTGATGAATATTAGAGATCTGATTTTAATAGCTCACATCTTCTAAACATATGTTAGACAATAAATAAATAAATAAATTGTTTATTTTTTCCTCTGGTATAAAGTATATTTGATCCTTCATTGCCACTCAATGATGTGCCTCTAAATCTTGAAATTACTGATAAAACCTTTAAGTTTTATTACTTCTCATCTTATTTAATAAAACTAACAACCTAAGTTAGCAAATGAATATATTTGAATTTGCTTTTAGCCAAACATACACTAATTTTCACATTATGTTCTAATGTTAAACAAAAATATTATTTCATCCTCATGCTAAATTTGATGCAAAAAAAATAATTTTAATAATGTAAAATATAGCATATACTTATGAACTTCTTTGGTTATCTATTTTCTAAGGGTTCCTTATACATTGATGATATTTACTTATCAATATCTATTGTTTTCCAAATACTTCTTCATATCATTATTTACAACAAAAAAAATTGTGATTTCAAATTTAGCCATATTTGGACAAACAGACATGATTTAGATTACCTTTGGAGGGTCTGATTATCTTCAAAACCTCCTATTTTTATGGGCTTTCACTCCCAAAGTCAGGGGCCATCTATTCATCCAATGCTACTTTCTTTCTAATCCATATTCCAAGGTGTCTAAGGGTAGTGATGAAACCTTTTAATATAGAACTAAGATATCTCCATCTGCACAATGGGAAAAAATTAGAGCATTCATCTATAAAAAGCAAAGTACTTGAATAGAGCAATCTCTGATGAAGAATGGGCAAAAATGGTACTTGAGTCCTCTAAATTAGAGCATTAGTTCTTGTCCTTTAGGAAGGAAAAAAAAAGAATCAGAACATTAGACTGAACTAAACTGAACAGAAAAGCCAATAGTGAAGAATAAAGTGAAAGGTACTCAAATCAGGAGGGTGAAGGTGAATGCTGAGAACATAACAAGTTTCAAAGGTAGGGTTCTTAACACCCATGGATCTGAATGACATGGCACCCTATGCGGTTGTGTCCAATCTAAGCTTCACAGTTTGTTAAGCTAGAAAAACAGTTCCCAATTCAGGCTGTAGATACGCAAGAGAAGTTATTCATATCCTATGTTAAAAAGTGGGTGTTAGGGCCAAGACTTCAAGCAAACTGAAGTAAAAATTGCAAAAATTATCTGAATAGTTCTTTTTTTTTTTTAAGTTTATATGAACTAGCCATAAATTCTGGCAAAGTTATATTTTTGGCTTATGGTTTAAAAAAATAGAGTAGCTGTCAGTTTTTCCTCTATGAAATGAGTCAGATTAGAGGATTTGTGAGGCCCTTCTAGTTAATAGAATCTGTTTATTGCCTCAATTATCGGAGTATTTCAAGTAAAGCTGTTTGAGACTTGGAATAGTCATATGATTACCACAATTTTTCATTTAACTTTGCATGTGTGGACACAATTGTAATGCTGGTTTTTATTCCATTTGGGGACTCAGTTTGTTGGGAAGACCCCAATAAATATTCTCTGTGGAAACCCAAGGCTATGATATATTTACAGGGTTGTGCTAACATGAAGACACAGAGGTTTTAAAGCTATATATTTTCTGTGTAATCAAGAGTTGAGAGCTTTGGTGCCAAGATTTTCAACTTAAAATTAAAATATTCTTTGCTTTCTAAAATACCTCCCAAACTAAGTTTTTGTTTGTTCATTTGTTTGTTTTGTTTTGTTTTGTTTTGTTTAAAGATTTATTTTATTGTTTGAGAGAATGTAAGAGAGAGAAAGAGAAAGGGGGGCAAAGGCCCAGAGCGGTCTCCATAGTTATACATCATTAGTTGTAACATAATTTCATTCTATACAAGTGGATGTGAGGCCATGCAGGGTGGGAACCAAACTGGGGGCCTCCCACTTGGGAGGTGAGAACCTTTACCACCATGCCATCCCAGTGGTTATCAGTTGAGCCACACTTCAGCACATGGGTATGCACAGACAGGGGCAGGGGCCAGGAATCAACCCCAGACCTTGAGATTGCAAGTCAAGCACTCAGCCTTTGAGCTATCCCAGCATTCCCCCAAACTAAGGTTTTAAACATCAAGTAGCTTGGTTAAAAAAGCAATAGAAACTTTCATTTTAGGATAAAATTAAATTTTTTTGATAATTCAGAGAATTATGTATATCAAATATCAAATCCAAAACTAACATAGGAGCATAAATATGATTATGTATTTAATAAAAAATAGTTATATATATATATATTCAGAATAATATAAATCCACATTAAATATAGAAAACACACAAAGCTAAGAAAAGGGCACCTTAAATCTCTTTTTTTCCAGTCTTATTTCATTATTTGGGAAAAGGTAAAAGAAAGAGAGGGAGAGAGAGAGAGAGAGAGAGAGAGAGAGAGAGAGAGAGAGAGAGAGAGAAGAGTGAAGGGCCCAAAGCAGTCTCCATAGTTGCACATCATTAGTTGTGACATGGTTTTATTCCACACACTGGGTATGGGGCTTCCCTCATGGAAGGTGAAAACCTTTGTCACCATCCCAGCAGTTAACCAGCTGTGCCACAGTTCAGCATATGGGTTTGCACGGGCCAGGGCCAGGATTTGAACCCTGGACCTCTTGGTTGCAAGGCAAGTGCTCAACCTGCTGAGCTATCTCACCATCCACTAAATCTTCTTTTAACCATATGAATAGTATTCAGTACTTTTAAGTGTATATGTTTCGTAAAGCCAGAAAACCAAATCATAATGAGATTCCTTAGTAGGATAGTTATGTAATTACAATTCATTTAGAAAGATGCTAAAAGTATCTTTCAATTACCAAAGGAAATTTCTTAAAGGCAAGATCCAATCTGATTCCTCTCTGTATCTCCCAGAGCACCTTTCCCACAGGAACTACTCAATCAATGGTATCTGAATAGGAAAGGGAACAAATTGCCACTACCAGGAGCGACACTTGACAGATTGTTCAAACACACTCTCCAAAGAACAATTGAGTAAGCTGTGAATTCCAGGGTCCTCCCCAGACTATCCAAATCAGAGTTTTCAGAGAATCCAGGAAATATGTGTAATGAGCACCCTAGCTGATTTTTGTGATTAAGCAAATTGGGAAATAGTCAGTGTGAGATTAAGCTGGAAGCATTACAAGATTTCTATTTAGTACTTAAAGGTCTCCATAATTTGACCTTAGCCTAACTTTCCAACATTGTCTCTCTTAATTCTCGTACAAAACTATTTTGTGGTGGTCAGGCTGGTCTACTTACAGAAAGCAGAGTGAGTGGGACAAGTATGCTATTACCATAAATGTACCTGGATTTGCGTCCTGGTTTGGACCAGTAATAGTTTGGTGATTCTGGCATCGTTAATAACGTAGCTTGTTTCTACAAACATGGGTTTGACTATGATTAATGGCTAGGATATCCACTCTGCATTTGATGCTTCAACTGGAGGAAAGTGTCTTGGCTCTTGTTGCAATGAGAACAACCAACCTAGACTTCCCTGCTGCCTGAAGTCAGGCCAACTGCTAATTCTCTTTCCTACTGTTGGAAGCGCATAATTATATCAACGCTAAGATGGGTCAATGCTTTCTTTGACACTGGCCATATTAAGTGACAACCTTCTAAGGTTGCTGAAACTATAAATGTGACTCAAATAATGGGTGCCAATATTATCTCCTAGTTCTATAGAGACATGTTGCCTCAGCACTAATAACACTGATTTCTGGTTTCCTTCACTTGGCACCATTCAAATGCTTGGATGCTAGACTCAGAATGACCATGTAATTGTGACACAAGAATTATTAACTGTCTCAACAAACCCCAATACCTCCAAGGCCACGGCTGTTGATTTATATTCACACAACAACATGACTGCTATAACATTTCATCATTTAAATTATGTGCCCTATTATTTGTCACAAAATTCAGATTACTAACTTTTTTCATGAATAGAAAAACTCCAGTATTAATACCAGTGCCTCATCACATACCATGTGGGCAGGAGTTAAGACAAACCTTTTTTTTGCATAGATAATCCTTTGTGGGCCATAAGCCGATATGCTTGAGCAAGAAAGTGATCACACCTCCTTGAGAGCAAGTAAAATGGGAATAATAATATTAATATGGTTGTTTTGAATAAAGTAACTGGTACACACATTGGCATAGAGTAAGAAATCTATGGTTGTTCATTTCTTTCATTTTTCCTTACTATAATCTCAGTATGTTCTTCTCATTTCCCAACTTTAAAGATTTGCTTATAGTAAGCTCATTTTCCATCCTACCTCCATTAAGCCTTTTCAAACCAATTCAGCCTTCAAGAACCTTTTAAATCTTCTTTGTGCAATCCTTCTGCCTCTGTCCATTCACTCTGAGCCACAAGAATCATTCATTATTCTAGAATTCATATAATGTACTTGTTAGACAACAAATTAGATTCTAACCAAATATTGATGTAAATTCTCATCTAATATATGACATGTGTACACTTATTCTAATGAATTGAGCTTGAAAGGGAAGAGGGGTAATATCTGTATATATCCCAAATGCAAATACTATGAAGTACGCATAGTGGGAAGATGAAATGAGAACTAAAAGCTCTTATTTACGGCCTTCTTACTAGGACTAGAAATGCAGCCTCAAACAGGAACTTTTTTATATCCAACTCAGATAGTTCTTTCTGAGTTTACTAAATAGAATTCCAAATTCACTAGCACCATTGTCTACATTGAAAACATTTCAATGTACTTTCAAAAATTAGCACTAGGCTGCTGGTGGGTGTAGAAGCTGATTACTCTTCCAATACAGCAATGAAGGAATGCATAGCAAGTCTTATATGTGTACATCTCATTTGATCCAGCAATTCCATTTTGAGAAATTTGCCCTAAGGAAAGAATTGCTTCTGTGCTTGAAAAACAATGTTTCTGACAATTTTGTTTAAAATGGGAAAAATAAGGAAACATCCTCAATGTGGAACTGTTTAAACAAAACAACATGCCTCCACTTAAAATAATGTATTTTATGTCATTCTTTCAAAAAAGAAATATTTCTGGGATGACAGGATGGCTCAGTGGGTTGAGTGGCTTGCAGCCCCAGGGTCTGAAAATCAAATGCCTGGCCCTGGCCTGTGTGGACCCATATGCTGAGCTAGGGTGTGCCCCCAGTTCAGTTCTCACTGGGGCAAGCTCCCAATATGGGAGGACCTCGGTTCAGCTCCTGTCCCAGGAGTGTTTCCCATGTAGGAGGCCACCAACTCTGAGGAGCGTGCCTGCCAGGTGGAAGGCACCCAGCCCAGTTCCTGCCCTGCACAGCCCCAAGCCCTCCTGTGGCACAAAACTATGTCAAAAACTAGTGTGCAGCTGTGGAGACTGCTCTGGGCTCTCCCCCTTCTCTCTGTCTCTGTCTCTCTGTTGAAAACAGTAAAAATAAATCTTAAAAAAAAAAGAAATACTTATTGGCATAAAAAATGGTATCTTAAATAATAGTATCTTATTAGTAGAAGAAGCAGGTTATATAAAACTATTATATGATGTTTTAATCTTTCCCAAGTATATAAATGTATGCTTGTTCATAGGAAATAGATGAAATGACTGTGTAAAGATGACAACCACTGGTTTGAAGAATGATGGCTGAAAATTTTCTTCTTTGTAGTAATCTGTACAGTTCAAAGTCTGTAAATTTTTACTTCTTACATTGACACTAAGCCATTTTAAAAATAAATTTCAATGAAGAAAATATATGTGAACTGTAGAAGTGAAAACTTTCTATATCTGTAGTTCCATAGTTCCACAGTTAACAATATTATTTGGCATGATCAAAATAGTAAAATAAAATTGGTGCAATTCAGATATTGAATTGATTTAAATGTAATTTTAAAATGCTTAAATAATGGCAGCAATCTTCTTTAATGGGATGATTTAACATATGTCTAAAAAAAAGTGACAGAAAAGGAGAAAGAATATTAAATTTGAATCAAAAGATATATAAAGAGGTACCAAAAAAGAACATAGTGTTTCTCTAAACCATTACTTGGGGAATTAAAGACTGAATAGTCCCACATGGGGATTGATTCAAGGTAGTAGAAAATCATAGCATTGTGATTAACAAGCAGTCAAGACTTTTCCTGTTTTGTTGATACTTCTAGTTTTATAAGGTAAACACACAAAAGGTCAGAGTAAACAGGATAAGACAGGTTAGTAGGCACTGTAAAAATGTATTTATGTTAACATTTTATATAAATTCAACCTGTTAACAACACATTAATGAAACTGAAGAGTATAACAAAAGCAAAAAAAAAAAAAAAGTATTTTTTTCTCTAATATCTAGTTTTGTGGTCTATACTTCATGGATGTGCAAAGTTGACTTTGAAAACACATTGTCTCCTTTTTTGTGTGTAGAGGAAAGCAGTGCAGGCAAGATTACCTGAACAGATAGGTAGGGGCAACTACATCTATTTTGGACACTCACACACCCACAGAACTGTCTATTGGTGTTCAAAGTTAAAAACCTAGAAGATCAAGCCAACAGAAACCTGGCTGTGACGATTAGGTCATTTAACTTCAGCATTTAGGAAGGAAGCTTGAACTGAGGAGCAATCTTATTCTTCTAAGAGAACCTATACTCTGCAAATGTTGCTGGATCACTGAACTTGGATGCAGGTCTATGAATATCTAAGAAGGTCATTATAACAAGATCCTCAGGATACTAAAGTGATCCAAGAACTCAGACATTCTCCTTTGAGGAACTTGCCAGGCATTTACCATGCATATACTTTTTCAAAATCAAGAATGAATAAATAGAAATTAAATCCACATGCAAATTTTTATAATAAATAAATTTTAGGGGAAGCCAGGATGGCTCCCAGTGGGTTAGGCGCTCACTTTGCAGCTCCGGGGACTGAGGATCGAATCCCGGCCCCGGCCCATGTGGACCCATATGCTGAACTGGGGGTTCCCCAAGTTCAGTTCTCTCTCTGTCTCTGTATCTATCTCTCTCTCTGTCAAAAACAATAAATAAATAAATAAATAAATAAATAAATTTTAAAAATGAACAAAAGGAAAAAAAGTAGAGCATTAACACAAAGAGAATATTTTTTGGGAAAATATTTACTAAGGAGGCAAATTTCAGATAACATCTGTTCAGCCTCTCTTTTAAATACAAGAAAATATTTGTTCTCTGAAACAAAGATGAACTATAAAATATAAAAAAGACAACAGGTTGTAAGGAAACAAGAATTTTTTGAGAAAAAAAAAAGAGCTCAATAAAATGTAGCAAGAATGTAAGAAAACTTGGAAAGCTGGGATGGCTCAGCAGGTTAAGCTCTCACTTGAAGCCCCAGGGACCAAGATTCGAATCCCAGGCCCAGCCCATGCAAATCCATATGCTGAACTGGGGTGTGTGTCCCATGTAGGAGGCCCCCAGTTCAGTTCTTACCCTCCAGTTCGGTCCCTGGCTCAAGGGGGCGTGCCTCCCATACGGGAGGTCCCCAGTCCAGTTCCCGCCCTGCACGGCCTGTGTAGAATGAAACCATGTTGAAAACTGATGACATACAACTATGGAGACTGCTCTGGGCCCTCCCCCTTCTCTCTGTCTCTCTCTGTCTGTGTCTCTCTCTGTCTGTCAAAGTCAATAAAATAAATCTTAAAAAAAAAAATGAATGTAAGAAAACTAATGATGCCAGAGCAGAATTAAGAATTGCAAGTTTTTGAAAGACAAAAACTACACTGAGATAGAAGAAAAACTGAAGAACATAAGAGACGCCTTATTAATTTATTAGTTACATTCTGTGTCCCAGGTATTATATTAAATGACTTCTCTGCATTAATTATCCATTAATTTTGAACATTTATAAGAAACATACTATTGGGGATAGCAGGATGACTCAGCAGGTTGAGCACTTGCTTTGCAGCCCCAAAGTCCAAGGATTGAGTCCTGGTCCCAGTCCAATTCCCAGCCCTGGCCCGTGCAGACCCATGCGCTGAAATCTAGTGTGCTTCCCATGGGGGAAGGGATGCCCAGTTTGGTTCCTGCCAGGGTGAGCTTCCATGCGGGAGGCCCCCAGCCTGGTTCCCGCCCTGTGGGGCAACCTGCCCATCTGTTTGGAATGAAACTATGTCAAAAAACTGATAATGTTCAGCTATAGAGACTGTTCTGCACCCCCTTTTCTCTCTCTTTCTCTCTCTTTCTCTATTTCTCTCTGTCAAAAACAATGATAATAAAAAAAAGGAAACATAATATTACTATGTCTAAAAATAATGGGAAATCCAAGGCCTAAAAAAACAATACCAGAGTATATGGCAGACTTGCATTGATGGGGTTTTTCTTCTACTAAATATATCGAAATAATTAATTTAAAAAATAAAAAATAAACTTGTGAAAGAAATAAAGGGCAATAGCCTGGAGTCAGGAATGAAGACAAAATTATTACAATAATATATACTGTGTAATGATGCCACAGGAGCCCAGACTGAGTCTCCAAATGGAATGTAGGCTGAGTGCTGGTATCCTGAGCTCCGAAATCTATTTAGGGACAGGGGATGTAGACTCTGAAGTATTTTTCCAGGTGCAGCATTTTATTCCCATATCTATTACAGAGCATAGTGCCATATTGACCAGTCTAAAAAAAATGCCCAGGACATTGGCAAGCTTTCTGTGAAAGAAAAAAAGAAAAAAAAAACAATCTTCAAGGAATATTGTATAGGCCCAATGTGACTTTGGGATACCAACTAAAACCACTGGTCAGGTACAAGAGCCACAACATAAAAAATCCAGGGTGATGCTGGGATTGAGCACTTGCTACCTCGAGGTCAGGGGATAAAATCCTCTTCCCAGCCTGTGCATAAGCCACATGCTGAACCGCAGCACAACTGGTGACTGCCAGGATGGCAATGAAGGTTCTCACCTCCCATGCTGGAGGCCCCCAGTTTGGTTCCACCCCGCACACCTGTGTAAAAAGAAACTGTGTCACAACTAATAATGCACAACTGTGGAGACTGCTCTGGGCCCTCTCCCTTCTCTCAGTCTTTGTTGCTTCATCTCACTCTCTCACCTTCTGTCAAACAGTAAAATAAATCTTTAAAAAAAAAAGAAGAAAGAAAGAAAGAAAAAAAATTAGATAAAAACTGGACCACAACTTTTGAATACCATAAATCACTGTCAATATCCAATATAAATTTTCTATGTAAGACAACTCTTATGAGCCTCACAAAATAACTTTACTTGGATACCAGAAAAAACACAGGATGCCTAATTATATGCAGATTTTAGATATATAATGGAGAAATATATTCCAAATAACACATGTTAAAAGAGAAAACTTCACTAAGAAAAATAAAAATGTATATATGACATATGTAAAAATAATCCATTGTTTCTCTGAAATTCAAATTTAACTAGACATTTGGTATATTTTTGCTAAATCTAGCAAACCTAACAAGGTGAAAAATATTCTGAAAATAAGCTCAACAACCACACATACTAAAAGAGAAACAAAACCTGTGATGAACCAAAATGAAACAAACAATAGGAAAAGAATAGAGAAAACACAAATTACCAGAATGTGTGGGAAATGACAGATTATAAACATTTCAGGCAAGTAAAATTTAAAACTGGGATAAAATAAATATATCTTTAGAAACAGTTTACCAAACTGACATCATAAGAAATAAAATATGTGAATGTCCCTATACTAATTAGGAAAATTTAATTCCTAAATCAAAAACCTCCCTAAAAGTAAACCTCACCCTAAATACTTTCACTTATGAGTTCTATGAAGTATTTAATTAAGAAACAATAGTAATCTTCTACAAATTCACTTAAAGGATTATAAAGAGGAGTTACTTCTCAACATGTTTGTCCTGATATCAAAAGCTGACAAATGCGTTACAAGAAAAGGAAGTTAAATGTTCAAACTACTCTTAGAAAGTCAAATTCAAAAATATATAAATGATGATATATTAAGATTGGTGGGATTTCTCCCTGGAATTAATGGTTGGTTCAACATTTGAAAATCAATGTAATTCTCCATTAATTTAAAAAATAAAGAAAAACAATCATGTGTCTCCACAGACACATAAAAAGAAATGCAGAAATTTAACAGCTATTAGCTGTAGTTTGCTTCATATTAAATGTTCCTAACTTGAATATATCCCTGCTGCACTTAAGAACAACAAAAATAGATTTCTCATCACACCTTTTTAACATCATAGTGGAGGTCATAGTCGTTGTAATAAGACAACAATAAACAAATAAAGTGCATAAAAAATATTAGAAAGGAAAAAAATAAGGCTGTTCTTTCTTTACAGGCAACATGCCCATACTTTTGTTCTAATCCACTGGAAATTTTTAATTTGTTATTGACATGTCAGCCTCACCTAGAATAGTATAACTAACATACAGTATAAAAGTACTATTTAGAAATACAGAAGCAACTATTTGGAGATGAAAGAGGTAGAAGAATAGATTTTGTTGTTTTTCATTAAATCCCATTATGTATCTGTTTGATTATTAACCGCTTTTTTTCCTTTGGGAGACAGTCTTCCATGGATCACTCATATTTCAACTCATCTTGGCTGACCTTGGTTCCAAACTATCTTTTAAATGAAG
The DNA here is from genome assembly GCA_004027555.1 of Craseonycteris thonglongyai. Lineage (NCBI taxonomy): Eukaryota > Metazoa > Chordata > Mammalia > Chiroptera > Craseonycteridae > Craseonycteris > Craseonycteris thonglongyai. The sequence continues at coordinate 64,800 of PVKE010004256.1, forward strand.
TTTGTATAAGAAATAGCCTTGAAACATAGAGATAGTATCTCCCCCATAAATGGCAGGTTGGCTTACCGCCTAGGAAAATATGATGTCTCCCTTCAGCAAGGGGCAGGCCCACTTACTATCCATTATAAAAGACTCATATACACTAAGCTTAGATTGTTTTTTTGTAATGCAACCAATAGCATACACAGGTGTCATCTCCTTCTCTTTGTGTTGCCCTGTGGACATTAAGGATTAAGTTCTTGGTGTAAAAGTAGCGCTACTACCCTGGTTCTTGTTAGTGAGATGAGAAATGTACTATGTATTCTTTGTCTCTGACTCAAGATCTTCAACCAGCATCCATGAAACTATGGTGGAATAACTCACTAGCTTATAAGTAGGGTAAAAATATCATGCTCTTCACACTCCTTCATATTCTTATACTATTATGAAGATTTTATACATTTAAACCAGAGTTGAAAAATGGAAAGGTAAAATTGAGTATTTATCTTGAGTTAGAAAAGGAAATTTCACATAGATAAAAAACAGACAAAAACAAATAGAAAATAGATTGATTTGATTAATAACTTTTTTAATTAATCTACATTATCAAACGCAATCTACATAATTAAGAAACTTGAGACTATAGGGAAGAAAAATGTTTTTCTTTACCCCTTTAGGGTTTCTGGATGGGTCAGTAAATTAAACTGATGAAGAAAGATTAACAGGCAAAAAGCATACAAATTTATTCTATATAAGTTTATATGACAAACGTGCTTTCATAAGAAAACAAAAACCCCAAGAAAAAGTTAGACCTGAGTATTTTATGCTAAGTTTAATGAAGAATGGACAGCTATGTAGAAATATTATAACTTAAGAAGAATGAGATAAATTCAATGAATTGGGAGAAATGTACCAAGGCCTGTTTGTTAAGATTCTTCTCGCTATCTTTTTGTCTTCAGAGGTAGGAATGCTCCTTCCTTTGCAATTTCTTAATAGTTGCTTCCACAGAGAAGGCACGCTTTACTTCAGAGTTTTATAAACTGCTTCAGGGGAGAAGGGGCGAAGTGACCTTCCTGTTTCTGCCATTTTCTCAAACTCCTTCAGCTTTAAATATTGTATATGCCGAGGTACCAATTTCACAGTACTGAACTCTATCAAGACAAACTTGGAAAATAATAT
>PVKE010004257.1:0-65957 GCA_004027555.1 Craseonycteris thonglongyai
GCTCGCTTTGAGGCCCCGAGGACCGAGGATCGAATCCCGGCTCCGGCCCGGGCGGACCCACATGCTGAACTGGGGAGTTCCCACAGTTCGGTTCTCTAGCTGTCTCTGTCTCTGTCTCTGTCTCTATCTGTCAAAAGTAAAATAAAAATAAATATGCACTGAAGATAAAATAATTACTCTCTATAAATATAAAAAGATAAAAAAAAAAAATAAAAAAAAAAAATCCAGTGAGGGCTCTCTGATCATTCCTGAATCACATTATTGCCTCACTACAGGGAGGAATAGTCAAGTCACCTTGACCATGAACACTAAGTTTGGACAATAGACAGCTTCATGTTGGAGGCAGGGAGACAGGACAGGTGAGAACCAAGATAACTCACACAGACATGACCAAAATGGAAGCTGGAGGGAGCCTTCAATACCACCTCACAGAGCACTCCAACAACCACTGGTGCACCTCAAGCCTCAGGAAACCCCAGACGGGGATCCCCAACCTGGCATTAAGTCCCCATGTGGAACCTCCCTCCCAGCCACTATTATTCAAGTCTGGCAGCTGCAAATGCCTCAAGAGAATGCGACTGTGCAGGTGGAAAGTTTGGGGAAACGTTATTTTAAACCACAAATCAGGCAAAAAGTGAATGCACTGTATAAAAATTAACAGAATTGCAGTTTTGCATAATTAAAAAAAAATGAGGGTGACCGGGTGTTGAAATGATAGCCAAAAATGGGTTAAAAAAAAAAAAATTCCTCGCATGGCCAGTGGATGCCATCATTAATGAAAGATAAAAATCTACCAGAACAAGGTTGATCAAAATCAGAAGAGCCTCAAGGACTGATAAAAGTAGGAAGTTAGACAGAAGGGGAAATTAACTCTGGTCCCAGTAACAATTAAAAAAGATAAAGTCAAAAGAAATGCAGATAAGACTGGCTTGCTAGGCGGTCCATTAACAGATGCTCCAAATTAGAGTAAACAAATACAGAAGTAATGAGCCCTAAATTAAAAGGATAAGGTAGTAAAGCTTCCCAGAACCGTACTATTATAGTTTTGCCTCTTTCCAATAAATCACAAAGGAGGGAGAGGGGAGGAAAAAATTCTACAGAAATAAAAACCCTGTTTCCCTCTCTTGGGTCGGCCCACCCGCTCCACGTCTCAAAGCGTCCTTTCTTTCCTAATAAACTTCAATCTTGTGCTTTCACTAACTCTTGTCTCGCGACTGCATTCGTCCTTCCAGGCAAGCACCGAGGAAAAAACTGCCCCTTTCCCGGTAAAAAAGACCCCACACATTTTTGTCCCCTGGGGCAAACGGTAAGAGAAACGGTTCCTTGCTTTTTACAAAGCATAAGGCACCACCAGTTCCAGACTGTATTTCCCGGGCTTTTCTTGCAAGACCAGCAAAGCCTGCCAGAAGGGACGAGGAGCAGCAGCGACCCGAGCCTGCACGAGGTCCGGGCCCGGCCCGCTGCCCCGGCCCGGCCCTCCCCCCACAACTCCCGGACACGGAAGCCTCGCCGCGCACAAAGCGACCCTCCCCTCCCGCACCTGCACCATGATGGCCATGCGCAGCGAGTCCTTGGGGATGCTCTCGCTGCATTTCTTGCAGGACGCGCGCCCGCTCTTGGCGTACTCGACCCGGTAGAGCTTGTCTGAGGATTCCGCCATTCTCTCTCGCGCCGCTGCAGCACCAGGAGCCCGACCCCCGCCACCTGGAGACCCGCGCGTGCGTGCGTGCGTGCGTGCGTGCGTCAGCCCGCTACTTGGAGGACCCGAGCACGCCGCGCCGATAGATTGCTGATGCCTGGAGGCGGGAACGCCCCCCGGCGTACGCGTCCACGGGGCGGGGCCGCGGGCACGCGCGCCCTCTGTCGGCCTCACGGGGCAGTGCTTCTCCGGCGTCGGGCTGGGGCGCGCAGAACCCGAGCCTACACCGCCTCTGCAGCTTTTGGAAAGACCTGATGCCACCTCTTTAAACCATTTTGTCCTCTGGAAGGCCTGCGTGCTCTCCCAACTCATTTTATTCTCATTCCCTCTTAATAAACGTGCACTCTTTCCACTGAGGGCGGCTAGGGCTGGAAGGCGCTGGACTGGTTGGAGAATGTGGTTGATCTAAAAGGAGGTCAAGGCGGGCTGGCTGAAATCTAGCAACACCTTTATTATGAATTTTAAATGCATCAATGCAAGCCCCGGGAGTATGAGCAGTACCTGCGACTTTGTCAGCAAGTCACTCATCACAGTTGTTTTCATGTCACTTGACAGTTGTTGGAGACAATAATGTTAAGCTCATCACCACTTGAAATTGAGATCGAAGACTTGCTGCTAGACTAGATCTTGTTATTTAACGTGGAACTATATTCTTACCTGAACTGGTTTCTTTTTGAATCCTATACATGTTAATTCTACTCATTTAAAACAGTATGAAGGAGTGTGCGGGATTTGAGAATATTCAGTTCTGCTATAGAGGACAAGAAAAATAGGTTTGAATGAAACGCATCAAACATGTTTAGCATAGAGAAGAAAAGTAGTAGCCGAGGAACATGGATGTTGAGTAGGCAATTAGGTTGTGAGACATAGGCAAGCATCCTAAAAAAGTGACTCATTAGATATGTTGAAGGTAAATTTAATACAATAAGTGGAATATATGATGGAACAAATAAATTCATTTTGCTTAGTAACCCAATTAAAAGGCATGATCATTCGACCTCTCGGCCACTCATTGGTGGTAATATGGTCCCATCCTGACTCCTATATACTCTGCCCCAAATTGGCGGATGGAACCCGTGTTTGTTCAGCAAGCTGAGTGGGTGAGCTCCGTCTAAGGCCAGGCAGGTTTGTCCCTGTGTCTCTCTGACGGGTGACTGACTTCCCTCAGCACTGCTGTCACCATTATCTTCTGTGGTTCTGTGACAGTATCCTGTGGCTTCTTTCCATGCCAGCCCTCCCCAGTCTTCTCTCCTCACAAAAGCATGTGCGGTCGTCGCTTTAGATCTCCACCTGCATAACTCCCATGTTCAAAACCCTCCAAAGGCTTCTCACCACACTTAGAATAAAAGCCAGAGTTCTTCCTGCGGCTGAATCGGAACCCTGGCCACTTCTCTGATTTCATGGTCATCCTTACCCCAGGGCTCCCACGGCTCCAGCCTCACTGTCCTCCTGCCTGTTCCTCAAACACCCCAAGCTCGTCTCACCTCAGAGCCCTTGCATTTATTAAGAGTTTTTCCGGAACAGTCGTCACCTAGCAAGCACGTGGTTCACTCCCTCTCTTCATTTAGCTTCTGCTCACAAATTACTGTGACCAGCTGGCTAAGGTGCTTAGTGTCTGCACGCCTGCTTTATGTTCTCCCTGTACTTACGACTTCTCAGGGCGTATTTTATTCATATGTATATGTTTATTGTCAGACTCCTTCTACCAGAACTGAGGTGGTTGTCTGTAATGCTCCCTGTCATAGGCTCAGTGCCTGGAACAGTGCCAAGCCCTCAAAAGTATTTTTTGAATGAATGACTGAATAAATTCCACAGCTGGCATTTCATCTACACAACCCAACCTTTTAATCATCATGTTACTTCACACTTCCATAGACTTTCATATTTTACAAAGGGCTTTCATCAATATTAGTTTGCTCTTCGTTCTAATGCTATAAAATAGTTTTTATGAAAAACTGATAAAGGATTGTAATTACTTAGAAGCATTCAGACTGTCCACATAACAGCGGCAATCGCCCCTCCGCCCCCACTGCCAATTACAGAGTGGTATTCAGTTAACAACAATTATTTCATATAAGCTGCATGAGAGACGACTGAAGATGAAAAGACTACCCTACCCATAGGTAACTCATGTGTACTATACACCAGCAAACACCTGCTTTGACTTCCCATGCCGATTTGCAGTCCGCATAGTGCATGAGGTGAGGTTGGGTCCATTGAAAATACCACCAGGAAAGAATTACTGGGTAATTCTTGTTAACCACGCTTACTCCCCGCAAAAAGTTTACATACAAATCCTATACAGTTTTTACAATTCAATTTTTCTCTTGCAAAGAAAAGAATTGTATCTAGGGAGGGTAAATGCTTAACAGACAAGAAAGAAAAAAAAAAAAGCTGTTCCCATTTTCTCTTGTTTTGATCAGCCTTGGCAGTGTCCAATTTTGCCATATCAGCTTTCCATTCGCTCAAGAGGCAGTGAGATCTTCTGGGGACTTTTTTTCCTGCTGATCAGCCTTCTTTCTAGGCTGCTTGCTGCCTGTCACACCAGCTCTCCCGTCTCTCTCAATTCCTTTCCACCACGGCCAACAGACAGGCCACGATCTTCTTTGATTTTGGGGCGATACTCAGAACACGAGAAAAAGGCCCAAGGAGACCTTTGGGGTGCACTGGCATTCCCAGACTCCTTTTGGTTTCTCCTTTAGAAGGGAGTCATGGGGAAGCCGGGGTGGCTCAGTGGGTTAAACTCTCACTTTGTAGCGCCGGGGACCGAGGATCGAATCCTGGCCCCGGCCCGTGTGGACTCATATGCTGAACTGGGAGCTCCCCCAGTTCAGTTCTCTCTCTGTCTCTGTATCTCTCTCTCTCTCTCTGTCAAAAAATAAAATAAAATTATAGAAGGGAGTCATGTCCTCATTCCTCTTTTATGGGGACCTTGTCCACTCTTGCCATGGCTCCAATTTCCTTTCTCTTTAGCCGATAAAGCTTTCTACCTTTCAGTTGATTTCAAAGAACATCCTGAGAAGTTGACTGAAGTACCTGGATGCTTTCTCCTGAGCTCCTTCCAGCAAGTTTACACAGAAGCCGGTGATGACATTTTGTGTCTTGCATTATATTTCTTTTGGGCAGAGCTGTTTTGGATAAGGCAACAGCAGACAGAATAAAAGATGAAAGTTTTCTACTCCATCATCAACCTCTACTTCCTTCCCTTGAGTGTGTATTTAAGGCTATATTCTTTATCCTGAGTTAAGCTTTGGCCATAGTCTCCAGATTTGGTATGTATAGCATACATTTGTTTGTTTGTTGTTTTGATATTTCATTGGCTATTTCAATTTCTTTTTCTGTGAATTTCCCATACTGCCCTTTTGCCTATTTAAAAATATTTCCTGCGATGTTTACTCTAAGCTTTGCAGGGTGTTTTTGTTTTTAATGATATAAACATGTCTTACTTTTATTTCCCTGTTTGCTCTTAACTTCCAACTGCTCTTTACCATGCATTATGTTGCCTGGTTTATTAACAGAGCGAGATGAGAAGAAAAAATGCTCTTGCATAATGAAGAAATAACTAAGGGAAATAACTAAGGGTGGGCGGTTGACGCCAGGGGTCTGTGCTGTGTGAGAGGCAGGGAAAGCTCAGTTTCCATGGCTGCCTCCACCACACATATCCTGGCCCTCCTTTTCTTGTTTTCCTTTAAAAAAACCCGCAATATAAACAGCAGCCCTCCACCCCCCACCCCCCCATTCGATTATATAATACCTGCAGCCTGGGAAAACCAAACCAAACCACATTACTTTGAGTATGAGGGGAAATGTCAGATGCTTGCAATCTTATTCTGTTAATGTTTTGGTGACTACCCCAGAGAGCAAGCATGAGGGCAGGGCTGTGTCCCTCAAGACCTGGGGGGGGGTAAATGTGGCTGCATGGATGGCTCAGGGCTTCCCCCTCACCTGGTGGACTGACTACTTCTTAAGCCTCCTGCAAAAGCAAGGCATGTGCTTTGAGCTGAAGGAGCACCTTGAACATGAAGTTTTCATGGGGCCCAGGGTGGGAGACGGGGCATGACCAGGAGACTCTAGTTGTTTAGTTTAAAAGGCAGGCCACAGCTGTGCTGGATCCAGTACCCCTGCCCCAGCGGCCTGAGGCCTGGTGTCTTTGGGGCAGTCGTGGCCATCGTTGCCCTTGGACCTCAGATGGAACCTGTCTAATCAGACAGAGAAGTTCTGGTGGGAGGGTGGAGTGGTTGGGGTCCTGTCTTTTTCTCTCAAGGGTCTCTTTGGCCTTCTGGCAGTTTTGTACCCCCTACCCTCACCCCTATGCCAGTATCAGACAAGGAGTGCTGGGTAGAGCACCTTTGTAGGCCATACCTCAAACAGGGGTGATGTTTTTGGAACGAATGACAACACTTGAACACAGATTATTCCAAAGGGACACCTGGGCCAGGCAATTTACAAACAGCAGCTCTTATCTATATGTTGATGTAAGAAATGTCCAAACCTGTAGAGAATTTTTTATGAGTTTGTTTGAGCCAAACTGGCGCCATATGCCAGGGATCAAGATCTCAATGCTTTGGAGAATAATAGCTTTTTGTATCTTCTTTGATGCCTTTTTGTCAAGGCTGGGATGTAAGCAAGATTGGAGAGAGCGAGGCGGAGATTAGATTATGGGATCGTTAACAAAATTATGTGCTTTCTTGAGGGTTAATACCCCATTCAAGGTAGGCTGACCATACTGTTTTTAAACGGAACAGAAAACTTACTGTACCATTTCAGATGGTACATCTGGTCAGCCTACTGACACCTTGAATTTAGCCGAGACCAAGCTGACACTTCATACCATTTGAAACAGGCCAGTACCGTTGTTTTCTGTCCCGTTTAAAATGGTACGTCTGGTCAGTTATTTTCGGTATTTCAAAGGTGGGTTAACCTAGATATATAAGAACAATGGACAGGGCTGGCTTAAAACCTTTTAACTAAAGAAGTTTTAGGCTTGGGGTGTGTCTACCCACCAAGACCCACCCAGTTAGGAATTTATGATCCAATCACCCTGTGAGGTTACTTTCCATAGAACCCCGCCCCTTTTTTGGGTCCACATAGATAATAAATAAATATTATGTATAAATTAATAGAAGTCTGTCCCCTCCCATGACCCTTTTCCTAGTGACTGCATTTTCTATTGTACTGTAAATTCTTTGAGACTGGCTCTTGCCTCTTGAGAGTGTTACTCATTTTATACCCCAGTGCCCTGAATGAATGAATGAATGAATGAGTGAATGTGTGAATAACACAGCCCTCCCACTTACAATCTAAGAAGGTTTCAACACGTGAATTCCTTTGTATTCTTAATCCTTAGCCTAGTGCCTGGCACATAGTAGGCACTTAGTAAACATTTGTTGAATGAATGAATGATGGAATACATATACAAATATGCAAAACATTTTTTTGGACTTGCCTTTTGAGAAGTTAGGGCAAGTCCAATAGGGGAATGGTGGGGAGCAGAGCCCATTAGGCCACCCCACCATTAGCTCAGTTCAGCTGAGCTGGCTGAGTCCCTGCCACGTGCATAGCACTGTACTGGCCCCCGCTGCTACCACCCCTCTGCCCACAAAGGCCAGTTTCTCCTGAGTGCATTTCTCACAGAGCAAATAAGCCCAGTTATTTTAAGACACGAGGCTGACACAAAGGAACTCACTGTTGCTTCAGAAAATGATGCTCCCTTCCAAGCCCACACGATTGTCCTGGGTGCTGCTTTTCTGTCAAGCATGGGGCGTTGTTGTGATGAACCAAGACACGCTAGCTGGCAAGAGATGCCGGGAGATCACGGCTTGGTCTGTAGCTTTGGGGCTGATGTGGAAACAAACGCTGGCAGCGTGTCCGTTTCCCGAGCGAGAGCAAAGCAGCGAGAAATGGAGATTTTCATTCCCTCACTCCTGGTTGGAAGATTTTTGTCCTTTTCTAATAGTGACGTGGCTGATCTTAGTTTAGACCTTTGTTCTTAAAAATAAATAAGTAAGTAAGTAAAGGGAAGAAAATAGAGCTACAGATAGCTCACCAGTTCAAGGGGGAAATAACTTCACCAAGCCACGGTGACACTAAGATACAGTTGGGCATCTTTGTGTTAATGACACAGGGCTGATTTGGAGATTGTTACATAATTCTAATCAGAGGGCAGATTTCCTAACCGTATTCCCACAGAGGCATTTTTCCACTGTTAGGTTTAATTTTTCAATAACTTTCTTTTTTTTAAACAGCATCAGAATTCTGTGATTCTCCTTTTCCTGCAATTTCAGAGGGTAGGTAATTTCCTTGGAACTAACTGCACACAAATTAGTGTTTTAAGATTTGATTTTTTTGAATTACAGTAGAACCCTATCAGTCTGTGATGTGTTATTTGATGTATTGAGAAATAGTTGAGTCAAAATGAATTCCCTGGAATATAGAAACATGCAGCAAAACCTCCAGACTTTTTCAAAGGGGGAGGGACCTTGGATTTGGGTCTGGTCTCCTGGATTTATAGCTCAGGCCAGAGGTCATGAGATTTTCATCCATTGGCAGAGTGGGAGAGAGCACAGCTATTCCAATTCATGATTTTCTCACACTGTCCCAACAGGAGGATGACTAATGTATATGAGTCCAGGGCTGGTGTTCTGGACAGAAGAATTCTCTAATTGTGGGATGGAAGTGTGGGTAGGGGTATAAGGACGCAGCAGTGAGCAGACCTGTGGTAATTCAGGCTCAAGAAGTTAGGTCTACTCAAATCAGGCTTGGTCACCTGGTTTATACCACCGATGGGCCATGGAGGGCCAGGCCCCTCTCCAGAACCAGGCACCGTGCCCTCATGACATGACCAAAGAAGCCTTCTCTCAAAGCTGCCCAGTCCAAACTCACGGACTCTCTTTAGCCACATGCCAAAGCCTGTTTTATAATAATCTGCTCACCCAGGGGCTTTCCCATCTAACCTGGAAATCCTTGAGGTCAAAGGCAATTACCTGGCTCATTTTGGAAACTTTATACCCAACACAGTGATTGACAGCGTGGCTGCAGGCTGCAAGTTGCCTTTGCCACATTGACCTTGTTGCAAGGTCAAGAGCGATCTGTGCTTTTAAAGTCGGCCTCTGTGTTAAACCTTGGATACTAGGAAGTTTGCCTAGGGCTTGGCGGGGAGTTCATTCCATAGCCTGGAAATGAGTTGCCCTACTGTCCACTAGATGGTGTCCGATACACATACACCCTGCACACGCATCCCTGTAAATGCACAGCTAGGTGTAATGTCGATGAAATCTACATTGGGTTGTCTTGTCTTGTTGGCTGGCAGCATGCTCTAGGAGACAGTTGGGAACTGGTAGGTGAGAAGCAAGATGTGCTTTTAGACAATGAATCTGTTGCACTGTGGCAAGAAAGGAAGCCGAGAAAACTGGGGGCTGTTGGAACCATCCTGGTAAAAGGGGGTGCTGGCCTGGCCAGAGCTGTGGGCAGTGGGAATGAAGAGATGTGGATGGATTTCGGGGGCAGGAAAGACAGGCCTTGATGACAGATTGCATATAGCACTCTTTGAATGCACTAGTTTCAATCTCTCCCTCTACAAATTATAAATTCCAAGAGGGCAGAGGTGCTGGCTTCTCAGGGTCGATATTTCCAGTGCTGCACAGAGTGGATACTCAATATATACTTTCTGGATAATGAATAAAATAGGTAACATTTATACTGTGTGTATGTGATCCCCCTAAAATACACATTGTGGACCCTTCCCTGTGCTGATCAAAATCTCTGGAACACATGGGCCTGAGCCTGTGTGTTGTGAGAAAAATCACAGGTGATCCTTAAATACCTCCCGCCCCGCTGGGAGAAGCCTTGAGGTCCAGGTGGGCTTGTCCTGGAAGCGGGACCCGGGCCTCCTGCTGGCTACAGGTGCCATTCAAGGTCTCCCAGGGGCCATGTTTCTTTCTTTCACTTTAACGTTCCCAACACTTCAATCTGCCACACACTGCATGCCGCTGCCTTTTTTCATTTCTCCTTTTCTTCTTCACAGAACATGCCCCCACCTCTCCCCCCCAGACCCTGCTCAGCCTCTCTCACTTGTCCCTTATCCCTTCCGGGAATTGTGCACAGCCCCGGAGCATATCAGTGAGGTTGGCCCTTGTCCACGCACGCGAGAAGGCCTGTCTACGAGGTGTAGAGGCTGGGCTGGCAGGCTCCTGGCTCCTAGCCTCCTTGCAGGGTGGGCATCTGCTCTCCACCTCCCACCGCACACGAGCCTCAGGATGCACATCTCAGCCCGCCTCCCTCCTTCTTGCTGCAGGCCTTCCCCCTGGAGGTCCCCTCCCCACCTCATCTCAGCCACCGCATCTTCTCCCCATGCGTACTTGCAGGACACACAAGTACAAACAGCAGAGAGGTGCGGGACCTGGGTCCAGGGAGGCCTAAGTATGTGGCCAGGAGAAAAGCCCTGGCTTTGTTTGCGGCTCCCTCCCCAACGAAAGTAGTTCAGCCACCACTCATTGGGTGCCTCCTGTGCTCCGGGCGCTGTACTGGGCCCTGGAGTTACCCCAGGGAATGGCACACCCTCCTCCAACCCACATGCCTCCCCTCTGTTTGCAGATGCAGCCAGTAGACATCATCGCCCGACACCTGGCAGAGAAAAGGTGCAGCATGCAGTGGTCACAGCGAAAAAGGAGACGTTCGTGGAGGCCATGAGAGTCTGAGAAAGCATTCGGGGAGCCTGAGTGTCCCTTGAAACTTGGCTCAGGTATCACATTCTTCCAGAAAACCTCCATCCCCCTTGGGCAGCCGCCTGGTGGGTTTCAGAGCTCTCCCAGCTCCCCGCCATGGGACTTCCCTAACTGTCTGTGGTTCCCAGGGCCCCTCCACCTGTGAGCAGTTTCAGGCGGGAACCATGCCTCCACTTTCCACACCAAAAACCAGGGTGTGCTCTGTGTCTGCTTGTTAAGTGAATCAGTGATGCCATTTCAGTTGTGAGGATTTAGAGGATGATGAGGGTGGTAGTTCGGGCACAGGGAAGAGGAGATGCCACCAGGAAGAAAGGAAGCAAAGGCCAGAGGCCCAGGCTGCTCTGGGCCCCTCTTCGGGTACTGTCTGGGGCACCTGAGCAGCAGGGACCCTCTCTCTGCCCCCAGAAATACCAAGCTCTGCAGGAGCCACCTTGAGAGCCAAGTGCACTTCCTGCCCCTGGCTCTCTGACATCAGACATTTGCCAGGACTTAAGGGGGAGGTGTGTGGTGGGCCAGGGGTGCCCCCATCTTTTCTCTCCCTCCCCAGCAGCTAGAGCTGACCCTGCTGGTCTCAGCCGCGTGTGATCTTTAGAATCACCAGGGGCGCTTTTGAAAAATCCTGATGCGTTATTTAATTGGTCTGGCCTGGGGCTTGGGGAGAGTCCCTTGGGGTGAAGCCAGCCTGGAGAAGCACCCAGCGAGCCCCCGCGGGAGCTAGCCAGCCCTCCTTCCCCAGGGCTTCTCCCCAGCCGGCTTTGATCCTCTCCAAGCCTCCTTCACACCCTTTTTACCTCCAGCGGTGCATCCCAGGCCCCCTCCACACGGAATTATCCGCATCCCAGCAGAGACTGCCGATGTGGTTACCAGAGCTGTAAAGACATCTCCTGGCAAAGAAATTAGAGCGTTCCATCACTCCGCCAAGAGCGAAGGCAGAGACGCACTCAGCCCCTGGATGGAAAGACAGGAAGACAGAGGGTTGAGTGAACGCAGGGCTGAGGAGAGCTAGAAAGAGAGAAGGAGAGGGGAGCACAAACTCGCAAGGATGGTCTCTCTCAGAGAAGCCACCGGGGCAGAGGGAGGGAGGATGGAAGTGCACAGGGGCCACCCTCGCTGGAGCTTTGGAAGGCTGGGACAGAAGACGCCGGTCTGAGGTGTGCAGGTGCAGGTGGAGGCCCGTAGGGAAGCCACAGGCAGGCAGCTCCCTGAGTATACTGGTTGGGGGTTGGGCTGATGGGTGTAGAGGCCTCTTGGGGTGGGCACTGTGCTCTAAGTCAGATAAAACTGGGTGTTTGAGTGCCACCTCCTGTAGCAGCCCGGCAGGGCCTGGGCCAGATATTTCCTTCCCTAGGAACAAGGATCTGGTCTCCCAGGCCCGAGGACAAGGTCAATTGGGATGTTTACAGGCAGGGGCTCATGAGAGCTCTCAATCTTCCCCCCCCCCTTTTCTTTATATGCCACTGAGTGTTCCCCCAACAGCAGCCCTGGCTTTGGGCAGAGGACAGGACATGATGGGGGAAGGGTTGGCTCCTCAGCCTGGGGCCCAAGCTGCTGTCCCTGGTTGGGGGGCTCAGTGTTGCTGTCTGGACCCTTGTGGAGTCACAGCTCATCACAGAGGAGTGGGGGTTCCTAGGAGGCAAAGGGAGAGCAAGGGAAGGGGGCGGTGGCATGTTTGCTCTTACTGGGATGCCTCTTGCAAGATGGCTCTTTCTCCATCAGCAAGTCCCTGGGCCTTTGAGCAGGAGCTGCCAGTGGGGACATCCGCTGGGACCACAGATTCCTTCCACGTGGCCATCCAGGCAGTGTGTGGGGAGAGCTGGTGAGGCGTGGTGACAGTGAGCCAGGCCGGGTGTGCCCGGCTCTGTCCCCTCATCCTGCCTGGCGCCTTGGCTGGCAGTTTGTCACCTGTGTCTTGGTCCCAGGCCACAGCCAGGCCTTTCCCACTGACCAGACAGTCAGAGGCCCAAACACAGGCCCTCCAGCTAGGAGCATCAGCTTAACACCGCCCAGTTCTGGTTTTGAATGGCCCGAGAAGGCAGAGGTCACCCCAACCTGGACAGAAACCATTGCCTCTTGGTGGGGGGTGGGAGGGGTGGTGGTGGTGGGGGTGGTGACTATTTTCGTGATGCCCCTAACAGAAAAACCTCTTGGTTAAGTTAGGCCTTGCTTGGCACTCTTAAAAACTTCTTAGCACACATGCTGACGTTTGGATTGGCTAATTGTTCAATTGAGTCGCCACTCTGATTGGACCGTAGGGAAAGGTTTATTTATTTAAATAAGTGAGAGTGAAAGACACATACAGAAATCCACCTGTGAATGAAGAAGGGGGCTGGCTATGTCCTCCGGTGAGGAATTGAATGCTGCCCTGCACATCCTGGAATTGCACAGGGGACGGTGGGGGCCTGGCGGGTAGAGTTGGAGTTGCTCCCCCTTCGGGCACCTGGACCGCCTGAGGAAGGAGTACCAAAGTGTCCATCAGACAGGTGGCTGGAATGATGAACGTGGATGGTGTCTATCAGGGAACACAGTCTGGGGTGAGGCCCCGAGACCCGAGGGCAGCTTGCAAAGCTTCTGTATCCCTCATCCAGAGGCCACCATCATTTTCCAATTAGCTGGAGGCTTGGCAGGCGGCCGTAGGCTCCAGACTCCACCATATTAATGAAGGCACCGTCCCTGCTGGAGACAGGGTTGAACCAGTCTGGAAGTCAAATTAGGTTGTCCCTCTAGAGGGACATCCTGGCTTTGGTTTGGGGCTGTCGGCCTCCCTCTGGCAGGGCCAGGCTCAGGGGGCGAACTCTGCCCCACCTCGTACCCCCGAGCTGAGTCTTACCACTCTGGGTCTTCCTTCCAGAGGGGCCCATAGAAGCTGAGGACAGAGCTGGTGGGTTTTCTGTCATTTGGGGCTGGTAGCAGGGAAGAACACGGGGGTCCCAAAGCCTGGGAGGGCCCCAGACAGGGGGCTGCATGGCCCATCCTCATGTAGATGAGACGGGGAGTTAGGAATGACTGACAGAATGAAGGAGGCAGCCCCAACTCCATGATGGAAACCAGACAGATCCTCAGGCTCAAGCTCTGTAGACAGTACTGAGAAAGGAAGGGCTGGGAACTCCCACCTCTCCAATCAGAACACCAAACAGCTGCAACACGCTCCAGGGAAGTTGCTAGGGAGTCCCTGGGGAGCAGCCCACACTCCCTGCTTCAGCGACAAAGCCCCCAGGGGCATATCAGCCTCCCTATTGATTTGCCCTGTTCTATCCGATGCAAACAGATTTTCATAAAACTCAGGGAGACAGCTGCTGAGAGAATTAATTTAATGGGCTATAAAGTGTGCTCTGGGGAACCCCTCTGCCTGTTCTTTCCCCTCCCTCCCTTCTGGCTGTTCAGAGGGGTCTGAGGTGTTTAAAAAAACACACAAAAAACCAACAGGCCCCAAATGGCTCTTAGGCGTGCTAAAAGCCCACTGATACCTAACCTAGATTTAATACTCGATTTAATTACAGTTTCAACCTCTCCCAGAAACAGAGGCTTAATCAACCTGTTGGGAACTTTCTGGTCAAGCAGCAGAAAGGTCCTCTGTCCCCTGGGCCCTCTCTATCCCCCATAGAAAGAACAGGCAATCTGCATAATAAAAACCCTTCCTGTTGTCAAAAGGATGTCCCAGCCCCCAAATAACCCTTTCTTTCCTCAGTAGCTCCTGGGCCCCACCCCTTTTCCTGAATTTATCAACGTTTTGTATGTAATGTTTGTCAACCTGCTAGGGAAAGAGTATCTCAGTAGGCTCTGCAGAGCTCACAGCCTGGCTGTGAAGGTTGGGGAGAGGGGTTGTGGGTCACGCTCAGCCACATGGGTGTCTATACCTGCCCACAGTAATAAAACATCCAGCTGACTCATTTACACCATGAAGACAGCATCTGCCTGAATACTCAAATCCTAGGGTGCAGGGAGGCCTGTGGACATCACCCAGAGCCTCTGCTCTTTCTCTCACTCAGTCCTCCTCAGGGTGCTGGCTTCACCTTCAGGCTGGTGCAACGTGGCAGTCCAAATTCAGCTTCATGGTCAAGTAGGAGAATGTGCACAGGAAGCCTGTGAGGCAAACTTCTCAGAAGCCATGCAGCTCATTGGCTTGAATTAGGTCACACGTCCTTTCTGCTGTCAGGAGGGACAGGAAATGGGCATTGGGTAGACCACCAGCAGTGTCTACCAGATATGGGATCCAGATCCTTCTCATTCTTGGTTACCCTCTTCTGATGGCTGAATTTTGGTGAAATTGGCCAGTGAATGATGAGGATGACTTGAATACACAGAGGAGGTAAAGAAGGGACATGTTAGGTGAATATGTAAGGATTTCTTAAGAAGTCTGGCTCTCTGTGGGAGAGGGTGCCCTGACCTGGGGAAATGATCATCTGACCACTGGACAAGCATGAGTCATCTGGTTATTCCAGCTTGATGAAAATAAACAACGTGACTATCCAAGACCATTAGTTTAATTTCATATTTGCCCAATGTCCTTTTTTTAATTTAATTTTTCAAGTAGATTTTCTTACCAAGAAGACAATGTTCAGGGTGGACAATGTAAGTCCTCTGATCTCCTTGGCAATTACACATTAAATGTCACGTTTCTCATTCTAAATTAATAATAATAACCAGTCATTCTGGTTTCCCAAGTAATGTTTTTAAAATTTCAGTTAAACCAATTTGCCAAGGCCTAATCACCCCTGACAAATTAAGGACATTTGGACCCCCTGAAATGAATAATTAGACCTCGTATGTTAAAAATACCTAGATAAGTGTAAATGTGTTAATATTTCTATGGTCATGATTGTGACTGTTGGTGTTCAGTTCTAGGTGACAGTAACAAGCTGGCTGGACCCATTCTAAAAAATATTTCCTCTTTTCAGTCTGACTGCACAAATCTGGTTGGCCAAGGTGACAATTGACAAGTGAACAGGTATTAAGACTGTCCAGGAGATACTTGGACATTTTCTAGGTACGCATTTCAAAAGAGTGGGGTGAAAGCTGTGGTAATCCCACAGTCCACGGAATTCTGTGCATCAATTAGCTTAGCTGCCTTGTGAGGGCAATGTGGGTATAGAAAAACTTTATCTACTATACTTTTATATTCTCCTTAATTAGCAAAGTCCATGAACACTTATTAATCACTGTTTCTGTGAACACCATAAGGAGACATGAAAATAATAGCATAAATACACAATCATCACGTTATCAGAACTCTGGGTTGTCCAGAAAAACCAAACTGTCTTGTAAATGGAAATTCTAGTTGCTTATATAACAGGGTTGATAGCCCCTTAGGCAAAGCCAGATGCAGTTGCTCAAACAGGTTCTCAGGGTCTTGCCCTCGGGCCTAGCTCATCCCTGCTCACGTTAATGGCATCAGGCACTACGGCTGCCCTTGGCTCTGGACTTACATCTTCCTGGCTTGGTCACTCCACATAAAGGACAGTCTTTCTCAATGTTCATACATTAATCTCAGGGAAGCCTATATTTAGCCCCAATTACATCATATGCCACTTTGTAAACCAATGACTACGGTGGGGGTATAAGGCACCATGACTGGTCCATTCTGGCCAGTTCTACCAAGCCCTATGAGACCCGGTAGAGGACATGTTATGCTATGATTACCCAAAACCGTTCTGTGTCCCTGTGCAGTTGTTTGCAGAGGATGTCATGCTAGGAATGTAGGAGCCAGATGGATTGGATCCCTGCATGCCAGGTGTTTATAAGCTCTGTCTTCAGCTGGGGGGAAAAAACACACACAGATTGGGGTCTGATTTACTTCCCCACTCACTACTGGGCTTTGAGAAGAACTAAGAGAAATGGCAGTGCCCTTAGAATTGTCTGACTTAAAACCAGCCCTGGTGGCCTATATCCTAGTGAAGGCCGTCTCATCCTATTTGCATGAATATATCTGGCTGGCTAGTTTGCATATCCACAAAACCTCCAGCCAGGTGGGTGAGAGTGGCAGAGACAGCACATTCAGCTATCCAGTCTAGGATCCCTGTAACCGTGTGCTATTTTGCATATAATTCGCAGTCTCTGATGAAACTCTTCATACTGGATCCAATCCACAAGTTGGCCTGGGCAGTTGCTGGGGGATAGAACATCCGTTTTGCAGGTGACTAAGGAACTGTCCTAGACACCCACCTAGAGGTTAAGGTTCTTTCACATGGCCTTTCACCCTGACTCCAAAGAAATGTGCATTTTTAAGCAAAAAGTTAGTTTAGATAATTGTATGCCAGAATGTTACGTTGAACAATCCTACCTCTGCTTGGTTTCCACTCATTAGATTAAACTTGTCCAACCCGTGGGCTGCAGGACAGCTTTGAATGTGGTCCTCCACAAATTCATAAACTTTCTTTTTTCTTTTTTTTTAATTTGAATTTGAGGTATACAAAATTAATTTTTTTTATTGTTAAATTTATTGGGGTGACCTTGGTTGGTAACAATTACATAGTCTCCAGGTGTACAACTCTACATTACATGGTCTATGCATTGCTTTATGCACTTACCACCCAGAATCAGCTCTCTCAGAAACTTTCTTAACATATTGAGATTTTTTTGCAATTTCTTTTTCTTTGTTTTTTAAGTTTTATTTTTATTGTTTTTTGACAGAAAGAGCGACAGACAGACAGACAGAGACAGAGAGAAGGGGGAGGGCCCAGAGCAGTCTCCATAGCTGACAGCATCAATTTTCCATATAGTTTCACTCCACAGGTGGGCGTGGGGCTGCGCAGGGCAGGAACTGGGCTGGGAGCCTCCCACATAGTCCCCGGCAAGAACTGAACTGGGGGCCACACCCCAGTTCAGCATATGGGTCCGCCTGGGCCAAGGCCGGGATTTGATCCTTAGTCTCCAGGGCTGCAAAGTGAGTGCTTAACCCACTGAGCCATCCCAGCTTCCCCACTTTTTCTTTTTTTTTTAAAGCTCATCAGCTATTGTTAGTGGATTTGATGTGGAGCCCAAGACAATTCTTTTTTCAGTGTGGCCCAGGGAGGCCAAAAGGTTAGATACCCCTGGAGTAGTGTAACGAGGTTTCTTGTAGAGTGACTTTCTCAGGCCCATCCCACTTTGACTCACATGGGGCCCCACATATCACATACACCGTGCTGAGAAGGAAACGAAGAGGAGGAAATGAAGGAAATGAACTTAATTAGCAGCGGCACTAAGGCGGGGCCACCTCCTCCTGTTTTCCTGGGGGCTGAGGCTGAACCCCAACTCTCACACCGGCTTCCACACAACTGGCTGAGGATGGTCTATAAATCCAACCGGTTTTATGACGTTGCAGATGCTGCTCAGAAGAGCTGGAGGCATTTAGAACACGTGTCCTGTGTGTCTTAGAGAAGGGTGGCGCGGGCCCTCAGAGGCACGGAGGGTGGGGACTGAACCATGGTTCCCTATCAGGGGTGTAAGCTGAAGGGGATCCCTGTGCCAGCCAAAGAGGGAGAGATTCTGTCTCCCGCAGGCAAGATCTTTTGTGGAAGGATGTTGGGAGTGGAGGGAAGAGTCTGAACACCCTGCCGGGCCTTGGCGGTGGAGCCCAGGCTGTGGGGTCTGCCTCAGCTCATCAGCGGCACTTACCTGCCCTGGACCCCATTGGCTCGCGTCCTCACAGAGGACGCTGCAGCACACTGCAGAGGGACAGGGACACTGTAGATCCCAGCTCTGTGGACCAGCCTTTTCTGTTTCTGATGGTATTAGGACTCCCAAGGAGAGGGCAGCACAGTTGCTGGCTTGTCGTCCTGGCTATGTTTACTTCTCCCTGGTTAGTGAGCCCTTAGGTCTGCAGAGCATGTTGCCTTAATAACGGTAATACCATAATCCTGACGCCAGCAGCTCGCCTGTGCCAGGCGCTTTTCTTTTCAACAGCCTCACATCCATCATCTGGTTTTAACAGTCCTGGTTATCCTCTCGGAAGCCTTTGCAGGGCATGGGAGCCAGCACTTCTGCACTTTGAGGACCAGGACCCTGGGGGTGGAGTGTATGGGGAGGGGGGCAGGCAAGGGCAGGGCTTTTCTGGAACTCTCAACTCCAGCCCAGCCCAGGCCCTGCTGGCTGGTGGCAGCTGAACAAGCCAAGGCCTTGTCTTTCTTCTCGTGCCCTGAACTCCTTCAGAGGAAGGATGGGGTGGCTTCTGCTTCACATTTCGTTAGACGATATGTCTATTCTGGCGGCTGAGTGCCTATTAGCGGCTGGCTGTGCACAGCATCACTGAGGACCACCCCCGTGGGGAAGACAGGGCGAGGGTTCAGGGCAGGGCTGCCCACTTGCCCACCTGCCTGCCTGCCTACCATCACTCTCCACTGCAGACATGGGCAACCCATGGACACCGGTGGGCAGAGAAGCAACAAGTCGGAATACGGACGAGCCAGGCCTGAGGCGGGCCCTGCTTCAGCCTGTGCCTGTCAGGCTCTTAAGAGAAAGTCAAACGCATGAGTTCAATGAGAAGGAACAGAGGAGATCAATGGAGAAAACAAGAAATTCTTAAGTGCCTTTTTAAAGATTTGTTTTTATTGTTTTTTTGACAGAGAGAGAGAGACAGACAGAGAGAGACAGAGAGAAGGGGGAGGGCCCAGAGCAGTCTCCATAGATGACAGCATTAGTTTTCCATATGTTTCACTCCACAGGTGGGCGCGGGGCAGGAACTGGGCCGGGAGCCTCCCGCATAGACCACGGCAAGAACTGAACTGGGGGCACATCCCAGTTCAGCATATGGGTCCGCCTGGGCTGGGCCTGGGATTTGATCCTTGGGTTCCGGGGCTGCAAAGCGAGTGCTCAACCCACTGAGCAATCCCAGCTTCCCCTTTAAGTGCCTTTTTAAAAGCAGGGACACGTAGGTGTCTAGGGAGGCAACTGAACAGGAAACAGTGACAGGTTCAAATAAGGCAGCCCTCATCCCAAGTGACAGTTGGGATTTGTGCTCAGCAATCACAAAAGAGGCTGTCAGGCACGTGGGACAAAGGAAGGGCAAGGTTTGAGGGTAGGTGGAAAGAAATAGAAGCGACTCTTAAAGATGCCAGTCATATGCAAATCAGGTGCAGAAGAACTTGAGACCTCACTTCACACTCATCTTTGAACCTGGGGCTCTAAAGAGAAAGCCATTAAGGGGTGGCAGTTTCCTTCGTGTCTCTCCAGGGGGCTCTAGAGTTTTCTGCAACCAGCTGGAAGAACCATAGCTGGGCTGTCAGCTGGGCTGAGTTATTCCAGAAAATGTCATTGTTGGGTTGATGGTGAGGGCCCCACCCAGGTTCTGTGCTGGTTCCCCATTTGACAGAGCAGCCCCCGCAGGTAGCGGGGGCAGGACCCCCGCAGACTTGGCCCCTGGCTCGTTTCACTAGTAACAGTATGTCCTGGTATAGGCGGCTCTGGTGTCCTGATTGTCATGCCGTCCTGAGAGGCACGCAGAACAGACTCACTGAGGAGTCCAAATACATGCCAGGCTCAGAGCCTGGGTGGTTCAGGTAGAGAATACTGAGCCATCCCTTTCCCTCCCTGCCCACACCTTTAAGGGACAGGGACTGAAAATGCCTCCCTGCCCAGCTTCCTTTTCTCTCATCCTTTAGAGCTTTGGGACATGCATAACATACCTGACATTTCTTGGACAAGCTGTTATGACACACTGTTTATTTCCTTTGTCAACTTCGTGTGTACAAAGCACGTTAGAGTAATAATACAGGCAGCAAAACCCCGACCATTGACAGAGGGCTTTTGCTTTCAGACCACTTCTACCCCTACTATCTGGTTTTAAAGTCAGATTATTGCACTAAACAACGGCAAGTATTTACCGGGGAAGGGACCTCCAGCCCTGGAGCTTTTCTTGGTCCCAGGCCCTGTGTCGGTTCCCACTTCATCTTCATAGCCTTGCACCTGGTCGGTCAGCTGGACACTTGGACACCTGACCTCAGGAACCCAATTTGGTAGATGAGGACAATAACCTTCAGAGAGATGCAATGGACTTGCTTCACCACAGGTTACTTTCTTTCCTTTTTTCTCCCAAAGAGGTAGATAAAAATTAATCAGCACTGAATAAAAGCCACTTGCTCAAGGCAACCCCGTGGAAGCCTCGACCCTCACAGTTCTGACTTGGTGCTGGGTGACATCTGAAGAAGTGCTTAAAAAAAACAAAACAGGGAGTAAATAATTGAAGAGTAATTGCACCATGTACTTGAATCTCCTGAAGGGCATTGAGGAGGAGCCACTTTCTAATTCCCAGCTATACCTCTAGTTACTCCTTTTCCGCCTCCCTAATTCCATCCCTGGCGTTTGCAGACCCCCACATCCATCATTCCCTCCCGAACCTCTACTCCCCCTGAGCCCCTCCTCTCCTCTCTCTTTCATATTCTTCTGGTCACGTAGACTTTCAGACTTAGACAGATGTATGCCCTGTGTCACTTTGTGCCTACGTCAGAAGGAAAATGTAAGTGAAAAACACTTGGCGAAGGTATTTTTAGGCAGCCACACCGACCTCCTCGCTGCCATTGGCTGACAGGGATTAGAAGACCATTCTGATGTCTGATTGTTAAATACCCGTGATCCAGCGCCTTGCTTAAGAAACAGAATAATTCCTCACATTTTTGAAGGCCTCAGGGACCACCTCCATGACCGCATCTTCGTCCTCTCTGCCCCAGAGGTAGCTGCTCTCGTGGGCATCATGTTTATTGTTCTCTCATTCTCTCTACACTTTGGCCAAATAGGGATCCTACCCAATACATTGTTGGGTCTTGTTTTTGAACTGCTCCACCCAGGAAACTACAGAACAGCACAGGTTTGAACGTCACGGGCCCACTTATATGTGAATTTTTTTTCCAATAAATATTGTGAAGGTATTTTCTCTTCCTTATAATGTTTTTTTTTCCTTTTTTTCTGTCTCTAGCTTACTTATTGTAAGACTACAGTATATAATACGAATACAAAATATGTGTTAATCAACTGTTTATGTAGTCAGTAAGGCTTCGGTCCACAGTAGGCATTCAGTAGTTAAAATTTGGGGGCGTCAGAAGTTATGATTATTGACTTTTTGGGGGCAAGAGAGGGGTCAGTGCTCCTAACCTTGGTGTTGCTCAAGAGTCAACTGTTTATCATATATATTCTTCTGTGACTTGCTTTTTAATTTAATTTAATTTTATGACAGCTTTTTATTTATTTATTTATTTTATTAAATTATCTTTTTTTTTTAATATTTATTTAGTTATTTATTTTGACAGAGAGAGAGATACAGAGACAGAGACAGAGAGAGAACTGAACTGGGGGAGCTCCCAGTTCAGCACATGGTTCCGCACGGTCCGGGGCCGGGACTCGATCCTCGGTCCCCAGCGCTGCAAAGTGAGTGCTTAACCCACTGAGCCATCCCGGCTTCCCCTATGACAGCTTTATTGAGATAGAATTCACAAACGATTGAATTCACCCATTAAAGTGCGTGTTTTACTGGTTTTTATTATATTTGTGGATATGTGCATCTGCACTGCAGCCACTTTTAGGCCACTTTTATTGCCTCAAAAATAAACTCTAGTTATTACTCTCCCCAGCCAGAGCCCCATCCCAGTCCTCAGCAACCACTGATCTGCTTTCTGTCTCTAGAACAGAAAGCACCGGCCGGCCTTTGGCCTTTCATATGAACAGCGTCAGACGACACGCGGTCTTCTGTGACTGGCTTCTTTCACTTGGCGGACTGTTTTCCAGGTTCATGTGTGTTGTAACATGTATCAGTACTTCCTTCCTCTTTATCACTGGATAACATTTCACGGTGGAGATGTAACACGTTTTGTTTATGCATTTGTCCATGGATGGAGATTGGCTTTTTAAAATTTAACATTATTATGAGCGTCAACCATGCAAATGTAGAGAACTGCTATTTATCGCTACTGTAGCCCATACACTCTGTGCATAAGACGGACAGTGAGGCTGTTTCCAGAGTTTTTCTATGACAAATTATTTTGCTATAAAGATGCTTGTAGTTGATCCTGGAACACAGGTCTGAAGGTTTCTCTTAGGGTATACACCTAGGCATGGAACTGCTAGAACTTTTTGTGATGATGGAAATGCTCAATTCTGTGATCTGCACCATCCATTGCAGGGGCTACTGGCCCACGTGGCTTTCTGGTGCTAGAAATGTGGTTAGTGTGGGTGAGGAATTGAATTTTAAATTTTACCTAATTTCAGTGAATTAAAATAGCCACAGATGGCTCCTGATTAGACAGTGCAGTTGTCCAGATATACTTTCTTATTTTATTGCCAGCACATGCTGCTGAGGCCCTGCTGTCTTCCCAGAATATCCTAAGGGAGCATGACTTTTGTTCTTTCTCAGTCTGTGGCTGGACAGAATTTCCTTCCTTTTTAAGGTTGAATAATAGTCCCTTGTTTTTGTAATACCACATCTTGTTCATCCATTCATCTGTGGATAGATATTTAGGCTGTTTCCACCTTTTGGGTATTGTGAATAATGCTGCCGTGAACACTGGCATACAAATATCTGAGTTCCTGCTTTCAACTCTTTTATGTATCTACCTAGAAGAGGCATTGCTGGATCAAGATGTAACCCTGTGCTGAATATTTTGAGGAACTGCCATATGGTTTTCCACAGTGGCTGTACTGTTTTACATTCTCACCAGCAACGCAAAAGGGGCCCAATTTCTCTACATCCACATCAACCCTTGTCATTTTCTCTTTAAAAAAAAATTTTTTTTAATAATAGCCATTCTAATGGGCGTGACCACTATCCTGATTTTGAGTGTACATTTCTTTTGCTTTTCTTAAGTTTTACTAAATATGCGTGCCTCTAAAGGACACATGGTTTAGTGTTGCAAGTTTTAAAACTTCATTTCAAAGAAATCCATTACTCACCAAGCATCTGCTGGATGCAGGCATGGTGCTGGGTGTTGGGGGAAATGACAAGGAAGAGGGTGGGCAAGGCCCTGCCCTGGGGGGCTGACGGCCCTAATGGGCACAGTGCTGTTCTGATGGGGAAGGACATGTAGGATGTCTGCTCTAAAAGGGACTCTGGGAGAGGACTGGGGGCGGGGGGCATTTAGCCCTTGCAGGGGAGCAGGGAGGCGGGCTGAGGATTGCAGGGGTGGGCGGAGTGGCTTGATAATAAAGAAGAGGCTGTGTGGAGGGGAAGCTGAATCAAGAGGCTTTGGTTTTGGGAAAAGGAAATCTTCGCCGAAGGAGCAGCCGGGAGAGAGGGACAGAAGGAAGGTGTCAGGCCCGCGAGCTGCATAGTTACAGTGGAGGCGGGGTGGGGTGTAAGTCACTCAATACATGGCCTTCTGGGACAGTGATCACTGCCTTTGGGCAGGGTCCTTAGACAGGTGCTCTCCAGGATTCCCAGGTGGGAGTCGGAGGCCCAACGGGACAAACTTGCCCTTTGTGCTTCATGTAACCTCACTCCCAGAGTCCCTTGGGAACACGGAAAAGGCAGATTGTGAATGAAGAAGCTCAGTTCAAGTGGGCTGAGGGGACCGAGGGGACAGGGAAGTGACGGCGCTGGCTCTCTCACAGTAGTCTCTCACCACCACCCAGAGCCGGGCTGAGCAGCGGCTCCACCCACCGCTGCAATCTGCCGCCTGGTCACCCTTCTGCCTCGTTCTATTGATAGGCTCAGGGAGCATGTTCCTCCTCAGCACAGAAGCAAGTGGAGTCTATTCAAAATCTTCTTCTGCAAACAGCGGGGGGTGGTGTGAAGGGGAGGGGCAGAGGGTCTCATGCTTCCAAGGGCACCTGCTCCTTTCCTTTGATCTCTTCCCTTCCACATCCAACATGCAAAGAGCCCCATGGGGGCCAAGATGGCCGGACCCTTTTCCAACTGTGCTCCAGAGCCTAACGCCGTGGGGTCCACTCATGCATTTGTTTTTGTACTAATTGCATTAGTTGCCCATATGAAAAATTCGGGAGCATTCACATAAAAATCCAGATTCCCAGCTTCTTTGGTAAATGGGGAAATCCAGCATTTAATGGATGGCAGTTATCTGGAGCTGAGCCATAGCTGCTTTTCTAATAATAAAGAACCACGAGAGCTAGTAATTAGGGAGCGCTGATGATGTTCCAGGCACAGGTTCTGTGCAATTCATTTATCATGGCTCCCCCAGGACCGTCCCCTGCGTAGGGTTTTGGCCTGACGCCTGCAGGCTGTAGCTTGCAAGCTCTGCTCCAGTGGGAGGAACCTGGACATCCCCCCCACACCCCCAACCGTCTTCCATCCAGGTTGCTGCCCTGTGCTGATGAAAGAACACATCTCATCACCATGGCACCAGCTCCCTTCCAGATTCATCTTAATCATCTCACGTCTGCCACTCGGCAGTAGCAGCCATCACACTTCACCCTCTGCCTCCTCCCACTGCCCACTGCCACTTCCAAACACCACCAGCCTTTTGAGTCTGGCTTTCAGGAGGGCAGGAAAGCTCCCGGCGAGGGCCAGGATGTGACACCCGCCATATAGGACAGCCCTGCCAAAACTCGGGGCGTTGCGGGGAGCTGGCAGGGCTCGCGCTAGTTTAAGACATCAGGGAGCCCCGGGAGGTCAGGCCTTGATGAAATCTCACATTGAAATACAGCCTCGATTTTAGCAGAGCGTTTGATGCAGTGTCTGAAGCCCTGACAGCCAAGCTGATAGCAGGATTAAGTGGATTTCTCACTAATGGAAAAACTGCACCCAGACCGTTGTGATAACTGGACCGATGTCAGTGTGGGTCACTGATGAGGCCAAGGCTCACTAGAGGGAAAACAGAAAATATGTTTGTCACAAGTTTGGAGGATCAGCCCCACAACACGGAGATTAAGAGTGTTGGTCCCAGAAGCGAGCAGATCCAGGCTTAAATACAGGCCCTGCCACTGAGGAACTGTGTGATCGCAGGCCAATGATTCACAGCTCCCAGAGGTTTGGTTTTCTGCGTCAAGTTTCCTCCATCTATAAAGTAGGGACAGTAGCAAGACCATCTTCTCGGGTTTGCTATAAGGATGAAATGGTCTAATGCTCAGGAGATGCTCAGTGACTGTCACTCTGATGGTGGCCAAGTTCATCATGATGCATTGCTGAGGCAGAAAACCAAGCATGAAGGCCTACTTTTTAAAAAAGATTTATTTTATTGTTTTTGACAGAGACAGAGAGAAGGGGGAGGGCCCAGAACAGTCTCCATAGTTGTACATCATCAGGTTTTGACATTGTTTCGTTCCACACAGGTGGGTGGGGGCTGCGCAGGGCAGGAACTGGGCTGGGGACCTCCCGCATGGGAGGCACACCCCCTCAAGCCAGGGGCTGAACCGGGGGGGGCAAGAACCTAACTGGGAGCCTCCTGCATGGCATGCACACCGCAGTTCAGCATATGGGTCCGCACAGGCCAGGGTCAGGATTCGATCCCTGGTCCCTGGGGCTGCAAAGTGAGTGCTCAACCTGCTGAGCCATCCTGACCACCCTTATATTGTTTTCTTGATGGACCAAATTTCGAGATGATATATCGATGTCCTGTTATGGCAGACAAGGATTTGTTCTCTTCCCATTAGCTTCCCTCCTTCTACCCTGCCAGGATAATGGCTTCAATATATTTAATTAATATTAGTAAGCAGTGTTTAATTATTACTGCGTAAATATTATTTATGGCAGAGCGAGTTATCCACAGTGATTATATTTCCTTTCTTCTTTGTTTGTCCTGGGGTTAATAATTATCTCATTTTAAACTGACCTAGTTTTCTATGCACTTTGCCTTATTTTTTTTCCTAATTGCTCCTTCGGCTCTGGCGAATGTCTATGTGACTTCTGAAGGGTGAGCCCTGCCATTTAAATGTATTGACCCCATTTCCCCCCTGGAGGTCTTCCTTCTGTCAGCCCGGGACTTGAATTCACTGCTCCTCTCAATTCCAGCTCTGCTTTTCCCTGAGTCCCTAGCGTCTTTGTTGGTTTACAGCCTAGTTTTGGTGGAGAGCATTCTGTAGCAGCTTTTTCCAGGCAGGGTGCATGGGAGGTCAATTTGTTCGAGTCCAAAATGTAACACTTACTGATAGGGGCTGAACCTAGAATCCCAAGTTGAAAATAACTTTTCTCTCTGAGAATGTTGAAGGCGTTATTCCCTGTCTCCTGGATTCTGGTGTTGCTGCTGAGAAATCGGTGCCATTTTGACCCCTGGTTCTTTCATGGTCCCCTGTTCCGCTTCTCTAGAGGCTTTTTGGATCTTCTATCTTAGGTGTTCTCAAATTTCAAAATTGGTGTAGGTCTTTTTCATTTGTAATGATGGGCCCTCCATTGGTGCTTTCAATGTGGCAATTCGTTCCCTTCTATTCCAGGGATATTTCTTGTCTATATTATTTAAAAATCTTTTCCTCTTACTAGTTTCCTTTGTTGTTCTTTAATCTTCTTATCTCATCTCTCCTGTTCTTCCTCTTTGATTTTTACTTTTCTTTTTTGGCAGATTTCCCTTTATTGAATTTTTATTTCAACGATTATAGTTTTTTAATGTCTAAGAAGTTCTTTCTTGTTTTCGGATGTTTTCCTTTTCCATAAAGGGCGAAGTTTTCTCCTATTTCTCTGAGCATTTACACAAGGATTCTTTCTAATTTGTTTTCCAGGCCTGGTACTGTCTAGGATGCTCTGACACCCACAAAGCCCTGCCTTTGTTTTGATCTCTTTTTCATGTTGGAGCCTTTCCTCAAATATCTCTTAATCCTTGACTGTCTGTTCCTAGTTCCAAGAGGCTCTATGAAGCTGATTCGAAGCTCTGGACGCTTGGCTGCTGCATGAGGACTAGTGGGCCTTTTTATATTGGAAATGGCCAAATGTCAGTATTGTGATGTCTTTTTCTCTGGGACGAGCCAGCTCCCCGAGAGGAGAGTCCTATAATCTCTTGCCTGGGGGCAGGACGCATGGAGCAGGACCAGAAAATGGGAGCCAGAAATCTACTGTGAATTGTTTAGACTGTGGTCCTGAACCTCACCCCACCCCTCACTGTGCCTGGTAGCCCCAAGTTCAGAGCTCTCTGCTTCACCAGAGTACAGCTTTGGGTGGAGGTAGAGGGTGAACGTGAGCTGCCCATTCATGTGGGGCAGAGGGGGCAATCAGGGGGGGCCTCTGGCATGATAAACTTCCCCACAAACCTCCTCCCCTCAGCCCACGTTTGACCACGACTCTGTACCTGTTGCCCCCAAGTCCTGCTCGTCTCAGGTTTCCCAGGCAAATTGGTTTGCTTCTCAGCCGGAACCTCCCCCGCAGGCACTTTAGCTTGTTTCTCCCTCTGCTAATTTTCCTGCTCCATCTGCTTTCTGTCTTCTAAACTTTGTGGAAATCTCTTATCTATAATTGCCTCCTGTTCTCGTCGCCCAGTCTTTGGGTTTATACTTTCATTTTAGTGGGGTTTTGGGAGGAACAGAGCATGAACACCTGTAGTCACGTTTGGGAGGAAGCGTATTTCTTATCCTTCAGAGTTGGGGTTCCTGGCTTCTTTCTCATCTCCTGATGGTTCAGAGCAGGGGCTATGAGAGCTGCTGCCTCCATTCTGGAGCCCCCGCCCCGTGACCCCGGATGCTGCTCTGTTTTTGGAGTCTCAAGTCAGGAAGTGAGAACCTATAAGAAATGAAATGCCACCTCCGCTCCCACCCTGGGGACATTGTTTCACGGGCTAGCAGAAGCCAGAAGGCTTTCCCTGTTGGGGCCACTTCTAGGCAGTCCCAGGGCGATGACAAGAGTCCTCAGGAGGGTCCCAGCTCACTAGTTCCGCAGCAGAAGGAACAGAGAAGGGAGGTACCCCATCATTTGCTGGGAACCTGATACTCTTGCCGGTGACGCTGATGGTTCTGTTGAGCTGGACTAAGGGGGAGAGAATGAGGTTCTGTTGAGCAGGCACTGGACCGGCACAATCTCATTCGATCCTCCCGTCAGCCCTCTGAGATGGTCATGGCATCCCCTTATTCAGACGAGGAACCAAGCAAGGCTCAGAGAGGTTGAACAGTTTGACAAGGGTCACACAGCTAGGAAGTGGCAGACCCAGGATTCAACCCAGGTCTGCCTGAAGCCAAACACAACCTCGCCCCACTCCTCCTGGTCGCCTCCCCAGGAGTGACTTGTGTCCCTTCCAGGGCCAAGTCGGGTCACAAGCCTTCATTGCAGAACCTCCTGTAGAAAGACCCCAAGCTTTTGTTGAAGCTGATTGAGATCTGGAATGAGCTGCTGGGTTACTCCTGTAATAAGGTAGCGTGTCCTTAAACCCCGGCGTGTCAGAGGCAGCCAAGCTTGAAGCCTTGCATCTGCTCACCCCAGAACACAGCCCAGGGGTGGTGGGGGTGGTGGGGGTGGGGTGGGTGTGCCCTTTGGAGCCAGTGATGGGATTTAATTTGCCAGCCTGTCCTGAGCTCTCCTAAGTCTCTGCCAATTTAATTGGGTCTGGACCATCTGGGAGCTGGGGTGAAGCATCTACATTAGTCAGGAAGGCCGGTCTTGACAGCTCTGTTATAATAATATGTCCAAAATCCTGAACCCAAAACACCTTCCGCTGCTGCCTGGGACCACCTCAGAGTGGCCAGAGCTCAGAGCTCAGGCTCGGAGGGAGATTCAGACAGAGGAAAAGATGGAGAGGTCGCAATCTAGAGCTAGAGCTAGAGCTAGAAATAGAACTATGGGTGGAGATGTAATTACGTAGGTATAGATACAGAGATAGATACAGATATAAACGTAGACATGTCACCAAAGCCCAGCCCAGCAAACACACACCTGGAAAACGATTACCACTTACAGAATCCGCTTCGGCCTCATAGCAGCCCTGTGAGGTAAGGAGTTTTATCTCCATTTTGCAAACAAGAAACCGGGTCTCCTAGAGGTGGATGGAGAAATGGACCATGTCTTGTTCCCTGGGGAGCTGGGGCTTCCTTGTTCCTGGTGAATTCCACACCCCTAGGCCTGCAATCCCACAGGGCCCGGGAAGCCGTCCCTGCCCTGGCCGCCACCACCGCTCTGGTAGAATGACCCTCTTGGATTTCCTGTCACCAAGTTCTGCCCTTTTCTTCTGGAACCTTCCTAACACCAACCGTTCAGGTATGACTCCAGTGCTTCATTTCTACTGTTGTTGAAGCATTTCTACGTGCCAGACACTTCGCTGGGGAGGTAGCGGAGGATAAAATCAGTTGGTTCTGGTTCCTGGGGAGCCCAGAGGTGGCAAGGCAGAAAAAAGTGTTAAATGTAACATTAGAACGGTGGTGGGCACCATGGAAATCCCAAGCGCTGTGGAGTGTTTTATAGGGGAGCTGGGACAGGTCGGAGGGGGGTCAGGGAAGGCTCCCTGAGGAAGTGATCCTGAAGTTGAGGCCTGAGATTGATCGGGAGTTAGGTGGAATAGGAGAGCATGCTCAGCAGAGGGAAGGGCATGTGCAAAGGTGCAGGGAGGAAACAGTCAAGGAGAGAGAGAAGGTACATGGAGAGGCTGGAGACTTGGTAGGGGCCTTCGAAACGAGCTGCTGTCTGGGGAACCCGGGATGGCTCAGTGGGTTAAGCACTCACTTTTCAGTCCTGGGGACTGAGGATCGAATCCCGGCCCTGGCCCGTGCGGAACCATATGCTGAACTGGGTTGTGCTTCCCATGCAGGAGGCCCCCAGTTTGGTTCTTGTTCCCCAGTTGGGCCCCTAGCTTGAGGGGGCATGACTCCCATGCAGGAGGACCCCAGAACAATTCGCGCCCTGTGCGGCCCCTGCCCACCTGTGTGAAACAAAACCACGTTGAAAATTTGATGATGTACAACTGTGGAGACTGCTCTGGGCCCTCCCCTCTCTCTCTGTCTCTGTCAAAAACAATAAAATAAATCTTAAAAAAACAAACAGGAAACATAGCTGCTGCCTTTGGTCTTCTGAGCATGCTCGATCGGGCCTCCCCTGGTGTGGGCCTGAGCCTTGCCCCTCCCTCCTGCAACCCCAGCTCGGTCCCATCCAGGCCCTGCCACCCAGGGGCCATGCCCAGCTGGGTCCCAGAACCTCACACTTTATTGCCCCCTCCTCATAGACCCTTCCCTGCTGCCCTGCAAATTTCTGGCAACATCCAAGTCTGTAGGACCCCAAGCCATCATTTACAAACTCCTCCCAGCAGGGTTTGTTGTCCTTGGAACCTCAGAGCAAGAGAAAAATGAAAGGACAATCCCCTTCAGCCATGCTTTACAATGGCTAGACCCTGGGTTTGATCTTCCGGTAGCTCCTGGGGGCCCCGCCCACGGCCTCTCCTACCTGTGGGGGCTGAGTCCCCTTCAAAGCTCCCTCGTGGGCATGGGCTGGGGGGAGGAAGGCTCAAAGAGAAAGTACGAGAGAGATGTCGTCACGGGGCCCTGCTGGGCATATGGGTACATCCTGCCATTCTAGAGCCAGATCGACTCTGTTATTTCCTTTGATTAAACTTCTATTTTCCCTCAGCCCACTGGATCCATCTTTCGGTTATTTAATTCCAGCTGTAATAAAAAAAAAAAAAAATCCATTGAACTGCATGCTCACGCAGCATGAGGCTGGCAGCAGGCCGGGGAGGGCGGGTGGAACGGAGCCGAGTAGAATCTACAGGGCTTTGTCATTTTTATGTGCTCTGGTGCAGAAAACCTGATCTCATTGACCCTCAGAATGTGGGGATGGGAGACACACTCAGTAAACACCGGAGGTTTTGTGGGAGGTTTTGTGGGGGGCGGTGAGGGGGGCAGGAAGAGGGACCCCGTGTCCTTCCCTCAGCACTCCTTCCTTCCTGACAGCTTTCTGGGCATTCGGGGAGCGGGTCACCAGCCACCTGGCCCTCGTGGCTGCAGGCTCCGTACCAGCAACCCAGGAAACTGGCCCCCTATCCCAGTCACATCTTTAGACTGGAATCACACGCTCTGACGCACCTTCCAAGCCCCGAAGCAGACTGTTCTTATTCTTTCCTCTTCCGTCTCTGAGGTTTATTTCCCTCTGTCTTGCTTGGCTTCCGCCCACAGACCCACACGTGGAGCCAATGCTTCAGCTTTGACTTCCTGACCTTTAGGACCCTTCTGGGCCACTGTAGACCTCACAAGGCAGGCTTGGGTGTTGCCCAGCCTGGTTAGGGGGTGGGGGATGTCTCTGAGGACAGCTGGAAGCCCTGGCTGACCCCCTGCCTTGAGCATCACCCCTTTCTGTGCTGCCCAAACCTGGCCCCCCAGATGTACTTCCTTTCTGGGGTCTGGGTAAGGAGGACTGCTTCACCCCAGGGCCCAGGACTGTGGAGAGGGTGGGGCCCAGAGGAGAATTTTGATGCCTGTGCAGAGGCCAGCACTGACCACGCCCCAGCCGGCCCCTGGAGCAGGGCCTTGGAGGCCCTGTTCAGAGTCAGGCATTCACCCTTGAGTTGTAGGCCCAGCGGAAGCTCCTGCGTTCCGAGGGGGGCTCCTGAGCCCTCAGGGTGAAGGGACCTAGGAGGGAGATGTCGGGGCCGAAGCTCTTGGCCAGCTTGTGTGAATGTATTTCAATACTTTATCAACAGGTGCGGCTGCACGGGTGCACACTAGCTGCTTAGCAGTCTTAGGTGGTTCTGCCGAAACACTGTTGGGTGGAAATACAAGTCTCAGTGACAAAGCGCTTTCGAGGAAGCCGCTGCTAAAGGCTTCCCCAGAGGGTGAGCAGGTTGCTGAACTCAGGTTCCTGGCCCTGCCCCTGTTTGTTCTTTGAGAGAAGGAGAGAGGCACGTGGTAATCCAGAACTCAGGCTCTGGTCAGACTGTCCTGAGTTTGAAATCGGGCTAGGGTGCAAGCTGTGTGACCTTGGGAAAGTTGCTGAACCCCTCTGAGCCTTGGTTTTCACATCTGCAACACTGGGCTACTGACATTTCTCTCAACTGCGGCCTGTAAGGGTTTAGTATGTTAAAAGTCTATCAAAGCAACCGAAGTGCCCATAAATGGATGAATGGATAAAGAAGGAGGGATACATATATCAATGGAATATTATTCAATAAAAAAGGAATGCAATCTTGCCATCTGTAACAACATGGATGGACCCAGAGGGTGTTATCCTAAATGCAATAAGTCAGACAGAGAAAGACAAATACCATATGCTCTTACTTGTATGTGGAATCTAAAGAACCAAATAAATGAACAAACAAAACAGAAACAAAGTCATAGATACAGAGAACATTTTGATGGTTTCCAGATGGGAGGGTGGTTGGGGTGATGGGTGAAAAGGGGGGAGGGACTAAGAAGTACAAATCGGTAGTTACAAAACAGTCATGGGGATGTAAAGTGCAGCATAGGAAATACAGTCAGTAATATTGTAACACGGAGTGTGTGTCAGTTGGATACAAGATTTATTGGGGTGATCACTTTGTAAGTTGTAAAAATGTTGAATCACTACACTGTACACCTGAAACTAATCTAGTACTGTATGTCAACTGTAATTGAAAAATAAAAAAATAAAAAAATAAAAGTCTGCAAAGCCTTGGGCATAGAGTAAGCCCTTAACTAACGCGAACTGATTTGACTCTGACGGTCCAAGCTGACCAAGCCCCCTTGCCAGACTGACCAGGCCTAAATATTCAGCTCCAGCAATTCCTGGGAACTTGCTGTGTGCTGCACATGGTGCCAGACACTGAGGTTTCCTAAATAAATACCACAAACTACGTTAAGCGCTGCATGGAGTTTAAATAAATGAACAAGGACAGATGACTCCCCTCCTCCACTCCCCATAGACCAGGCCTGGGCAAGGCTTCTTCAGGGCAAGGGCTACTTCTCCAAGTGTCTCCGTCCACTAGCTGTTTATTTTATTACTCAGGTGGTCACCCCAAAATTGCTTGGGGGTCCACTGGTGGACCATGATTGACGTCTTGCCCAGCCCTGCCATCAACAAACCCCTCACCTATCTTGCATGGAGACACCGCTAGCTATTCTGGTCCATTGTCCGATAGGAGTGTATCCCCACAGAGAGGAATAAGACTTCTGGCAGAACAGAAGTCTTATACCTGGCAGCGTTGCATGATAAACCAGATATCGCCGGTAAGAACAACGGAGGGTTCTCACACTCTTGGAATGGAGAGAATTGCTTCCTTTTCCAGGACTGACAACTTGTGAAACAATATTTGTATACCATGCCTGTGGTTGAGGCCACAAGCCAGTTACATCATTTTAGAGACACCTTCCTCACACGCCACACGTTTCCCTGTGACCCGAGTCTACACCGTGTTCTCGGTGAGCAGTACCTGTAGAAAGGGAGCAGGGTGGCCCAGGCGCCCTGAGCCCATATGGTCCTCACATTAGCCGTGCAAGGAGGGGCGACTGCATTTCCTACTTGTCAAGTATGAAAGCTTAATTGGGCCAGAAATAGGCCCTGGTTCCTGCTTCTGGAAGACAGAGCTCAGCTGTGAGTAGCATCTGTGGTACCCGGAAGGGACAAGTGGAGTTCTGTGGGCTGGAGGCTTTGAGGAGGAGCCTATTTTCTCCTTGGTGCCAAGGACGTGCATGGCATTCAGTTTTCTGGTCTGAGCCACCATGTCTGACCCTTTGGCCCCTGGGCTGATGTTCTGCTGCATCCCCAGCACAGCTACCACCACTACTCACAGGGAAACGTGCCTGTTGAACCCTGACGCTGTGTGCATTAGGGCAAAGAGGGGACCGGGGAGGGGAGACTCGAAGAGGTAATGACCTTGAGGGGTAGAGGGAGGGCAGGAGGGGGACACTGCGGTGGGAAGGCCCGAGGCCACACTCACACATTTACTGCTCAACAGTATTTGTTGGGGAAGCTGGGATGGCTCAGCAGGTTAAGTGCTCGCTTTGCAGCCCCAGAGACCAACGATCAAGTCCTGACCCCGACCTGTGTGGACCCATATGCTCAACTGGGGTGTGCTTCCCATGCGGGAGGCCCCCGGTTTGGTTCTTGCCCCCTGGTTTGGCCCCTGGCTCGAGGGGGCGTGCCTCCCATGCAGGAGGCCCCCAGCCCAGTTCCTGCCCTGCTCAGCCCCCGCCCACCTGTGTGGAACAAATCCATGTGGAAAACTAATGCTGTACAACTATGGAGACTGCTCTGGGCCCTCCCCCTTCCCTCTGTCTCTCTGTCTCTGTGTCTCTGTCAAGAACAATAAAATAAATCTTAAAAAAATAACAGTATTTGTTCAGGGCTTACTGTGTGTGGCAGCCATGGGGCAGACCTTGCTCCTGCTGTCAGGGAAGGGGGTGACAGACGAGCAAACACATAGATTTGAAGAGATCGGGCAGGGGAGCATGCTTTGAAGGAAAATAAAACAAGGCCAGGGGAGAGGAAGGGAAGCGGGGTGGGTTTGGACAGGGTGGTCAGGGCAGATTGAACCAAGGGCACTTCCAGGCCCGCAAGACATGTGGCAGAACAGGGGAAGGGTGGCCACAAAGGCACAGCATTGGGGACAGTGACATAGGCTGATGGGCAGTGCCCGGGGTCACTAATTGTCCTCACAGGGGTGGGGAGGGAGCTTGCTAGGTGTTTAGGGTAAGACCCCCGCATTGTGAAGGAATCCACAGACCCCACCAAGCCCGACCAGAGGTTTCAGTGTGTGAGAGCAACCAAGGAGCCCACCACCATTTAATGGGGGAGGAAACTGAGCCCAGAGAAGGGGGAGGAAACCGAGCCCAGAGAAGAGGCAGGAATGGGAGCGGAAGGCAGCGCTGCCCTGGCTGGCCTTGCTGAAGATGACGCGTGAGGGGAACGGCGGGCCCTGGAGCCTTGTGACATTCTGCAGCAGCCTGGCTTGGCCTTGCCCATCTGAATGAGCCGCCATAGCTTCCCCGATCCCTCCCCACTCCCACTGGCCTTCCTCGATTCTTAAAGCCCCGTCCTGCCTTTCTCACCCGGGGCCTCTGGGTATGGTGGGGTGTGTGGACATGGAACTCAATCCCCTGAGCCACCTCTGTGTGGAGACTCTGAGATTCTGTCATTTCCCAGAGAGTCTGTCAGGAAACGCCCCTGTGGCAGGAGGGGCCTGACCCCGGGCTCGTCTGGTGGGCACTGCCCAACACGCAGGGTGCTGTGCATGGCTTGCTCCAGGCCACCGCACTTTCTCGGGTTATTCATCCTCAGCGGGGCTGTGGAGCAAAGGCCTGGCTCGGGTGGAAACTGCCTGGATCTTCCGGAGCCTGTGAAAGCCACACGGGCCAGAGCCAGGTCATCACGGACCCTGCAGCGTCCAGATGGAGTGATCCTTCAATCCACATGGAGTCTGAAAGCCTCTCCTGAGAGATATGAATTAGCCCCCGATTAATGCAAGACAGAGCTCACCCTCCACAGACAGCGTCATTAACTCCAACTCTGGAGTCTGGCCCTCATTTGTCTGAAAATTGCCCAACAAATCATGATGAGGCTTCCGTCCTTATAAGAAAAAAAAAAAGAAAAAAAAAAACAAACAAAACAGCTGAATGGCAACATTAAAGCGCCCCTGGAGGTTGATTTATTTCCTGGGCCTGTCATGGAAGACCCCCCCCCCCCAGCTCCCTGCAGGCGAGCCGTCTTTGGACTTGAACTCCGGCCCCTCACCTTGGCCCAGCCCCGGCACAGTGTGCGTCTTCAATTAGCAGCTTTGGAACGAATCGAAGCGCTTCTTTCCAGGGAACGGATATGCCCTGGCTTCTCCGGGAATTCTCCTGAGTGGGTTGCACAGGGGTTTCTGAGATTAGGGGTGTGGTCACGGCGACTCCTCTGTGCCCAAGCAGAGGGCTGTGCCGGCCCGTTCGGGCAGCTGGGGTGTGTGAGTGGGGTGTGGGGGAGAGAGACAAGGATGTGGTTCCTAAGTGGGCTTGTGTGCCCGCGACAGGCCGCTCGGATGCCCACAGGACTGCCTGCTGCTTAGGGGACGAGAGGAGAAGCCCAGATGGCGCGCCGCAAGGCCGCGGCTACTCCGGAGACAAGTTTCAGGATGGCCAGCTCACTTGTCCTCCCCTCTCTCCTTACTTCAGCCCCAGCACCGTGCTCGCAGACCAGTGCTCCAGGGTGTAGGGAAGGCAAGCAGGAGCTCAGAGACGCCGTTTCCCTCCGGGGGCCGACGGCACAAGCTCCTGTCCTTTTTGTCCTGCCCCCTCCTGCCCCAGCGAACCCCAGTCCAGGAAGAGTCAGTTCGGCAGCTCGGACAATGCAGGAAGGGGGTGGGGGTCTCTTTAATATAGTCAAAGGCATGGATGTGGGGATGGGGGAAAAGACCCCTTAGGCCTGATGGAGAGTCACTGTATTCAATCCAAGGCAGAGCCTACCTTGGCTTTGCCAGCAGGAGGGGCCCCATTAGGTGATGAGGCAGCCTGTCTGGCTCAGGCCTGAGCAGCCAGAAGATGAAAAGACAGAGCTAGTGATGCTGGGGGTGTGTGTGTGGGGGGGCTGCAGGCTCAGGTGGTTTCTTGCTTTTGAACTTCACAGCTGGCCCTCTGCCCTGAGGGGTTCCTGGAGCCCACGGGCCCCCCCGGGGAGAGGGGGACTGGGAGGATGAGCAGACCATGCGCAGGAAAGCAGGGCCCCGTTGGAGACACTCCTGCCGCTGATGACAAGGAGGCCTTGCTCCACAGTGGTGCCACCTGGTTAAAAACTGCTCTCACCTGGGGCTGCCTGCCTAGAAGTCAACCTAGAAAGTTCTGTGTGAATGATCACAGGACTGCCTTCGCCCTCTATCTTGGAAGTAAAATGATCTTCCTCTAAGAACCGCCCCGGGGCCGAGCCCGAATGCACACATCACACACCAGCTGGCTCCAGGGAGTCTCAGGAGCGGCTTCCCGGGTGGGAGGGGCTGTCGAAGGTGCACAGGTGTGCGGAGGCGCCATCGTTGGGCGACTCTGAGGGACTGCAGCAAATGGGAGGGTTGCTGGAGGGCCCGGGGCCTGATAGATGTATCCAGACCTTTTTAAAGGGAACCAGGAAGATTTGAACATTTACATTGTGGTGACTAGAATGTCAATCCACAAAAAAATGCAAAAAAAAAAAAAATTAAGTTAGTTGATTTTATAAGTACCTGGGGTGGGGGTGGGGCATCCTCACTAGCTGCCATGGATTGTTTGCTAAAAATGAGCTTGTGGGGTATTTTCTGTGCAAAGATATTAAAGCTGAATTATAGTCTCTTCCTCACCCAACACTGAGTCCACCACCAAAGGCTGCATCCGAAGGAAAATTAGGGGCCCATCTCACTCAAGAATATAGATGCCGAAACACTAAACAAAATATTAGCAAATAAAATACCAACATGGCATCAATCTCGCCAGCGGGTCTGCGAGAAGTGAGCATAGATAGCTGTTAGAATTTTCCTACACAACTGTTTATCGCAGCTTTATTTCAAAGAGCAAAACATGGGACGAAAACATTGGATTTCCTGTATTTTTTAGTAAAAATGATTATGTATTGCTTGGAGCTGGGAGTAGAAATGGGCAGAGGCTACAAATGGGCACAAGGGGGCTTTCTGGGGGTGAGGGAAATATTCTAAAATTGCACCATGGTGATGGTTGCACCGAACGCCATCGACTGCGACGTAAACGATATCTTAATAAAGCCGTTAAGATGATTAGGAATTCGGGAAGCATCTACACTGAATAGCAGTTGTTGCCTTTCAGATCACTCACTCGGGGTGGAAGGCGTTTGGGTCAGGCAGTCATGAACAAGCTGTGCTCTTGTTTTATAGAGCTGGTAAATCAGCCCGGAGAGGAGCGAGCCATGAATACAAATTGCTCTACCATGTGGTGAAATGGTACCAAAGAGGGGAAACCCAGCGGCAACAGGAGAAAATTTAGGAGGTTTTGATGGGATCCAAATCAGGGGGAGAATCCGAGGCAGCAGCTGTGAGAGGCTAGAGACAGAAAGAAAGACTGTGTAGGCCACACACAGTCCCACCGAGAGTTAGGAGAGGCCAGGGCTGGGGGACGGATACATGTCCTCCATGGCTGTGGGGAGGGGCGACTGCCCACTGCCGTAGTCATTTGGTCCTGAGAGCAAATGGAACACCACAGGGCTGGTTCACCTGCCAGGCTCTGCCCTTGAACAGGAGCTCCTTGAAGGCAGGAACTGTAGGTGTGAAAAAAAGGCTAGGGTAACATCCATTTGAGAACATGTCACACTAATTCTCCCTGTTCAGGATGCAGCTGTAACCCCCCATTGATCTTGCTGTTTTATTCACTTCTAAGTCATTACTAACAAACATGTACCCAAGCCCCCCCCCCCAAGACAAAGCATCTCTTTCCAAGCCACCCAGGGATGGCATGTGATTTGTACCCTTACAGCTCTGGAGAATGATTGGCATGTCCAAAACAGCATTCAAGGCTGTCTGGATGGTGATGTGTAGGGTAACACAATAAAAAGTAAGTTATAAGTGGCGAGGAATTCGGACTGAAGCATGTCTTCTTGTGCAGAAAGCCCAACTGTTCTGCGTAAGTTGTCATCCAGCAGGTCTTCCTGCCTTGCTTCAGCCTTCCCATCGGTGACTGGTTCCTTCTCATTTAATTCCAGGGGGCAGGGCTTGAGCATCCCCGGGGAAGATGGGTGCTGTCTCTCAGCTGAGCCAGCTCATCTGTGCTCTTTGCCAATGGCTGACCTGGGATGAGAAATCGTGACTCTACTATCTCAGAGACTTGCTCCCCCACCACACACAAAATTCTATCAGTGGTTGCGTAGCAACCTGCTCCGAAATGCAGTGGCTTAAAATCGCAGTTCACCATTTCTCACTTTCTGTGGGTGGGCTGGGCTCAGCCGGGCAGTTCTTCTGCTCCCTGTGGATGGTTTAGTTTCTTCACGTGGTTGCATTCAGCTGGAAGGCCACCCGTGACTGGAACACCCCAAACGGCCTCTCAGCATCCAGAGCCTCTCTCCACAGGGCCTCCCATCATTCGGTAGCCTAACTAGCATGGCAGCCGGAGGGAACTTCCTAAGAGAGCACGCCCCAATGTGAAGGGCTCAGGAGGCCTCACGTCTGCTAGTATCGCATGGGCCAAAGCTGTCGCACGGCCAGCCCTGCAGTCAGTGAGCGAGGGGAATGCACCATGTGCTTCCTTTCTACGCGGAGTCTATTTCAAGCTCTCCTGGGTAGGCCAAGAACAACATTGATCTCCCAGACAGCAAGTTCCCATGTCAGGCCACTTGAGAGCTGGGGGTGGGGTGGGGAGTGGTCAGAGGGAGGACGCAATCTTCCAGGTGGACATGATCTCAGTGGCTGAATGTTTAGGGACTCAGTCTCTAGGGGCTGGGAACATTCTTTATGCTGTCATTGATAGACAGCCAAGTTTGGGATGAGAGGGCAGAACTTCCTATCCAAGCCACTCTGAGGAAGACAAACAGGAAGGCCGGACTGAATCCTGGGCAGAAGTGTCTAAACAACCTTTGAAGAAATACTTGGGCTCCACACAGTCCCTCAGGGGCTCTGGGGGACCAGAGGCTGTGGTGGGGGAGTGGGCAGGCAGGGCTCTGCAGAGGGGAGGCCACACACCTCCCCCTACTCAATCAGAGCAGCTCCACTTTCATGCCCTTGCAGACCAAGTTTTCTTGTGCCGTTGTTGTTTGCAGAAAGGGTACTAGGGCTAAAAAATTAAAAGCTTCAAAATCACCTAGAGAGCTTCTAGCATAGAAAACATCCAAGTCAGCACCAGGGTCCTGCTGCCTTTGGGGACATAGGGGAAATAGGAGGGGGGAGTCACACACGGCATCAGGGGAGGGAAGCCTGCCCCACAGGCTTTGCCATGGAGGGAGAGGGAAGCAGGGACAGGCAGCTGCCCACCCCAGGGTGGTGTGACAGGGTCCAGAGTCAGCTCCAGCACTACGGCTTCCATTAACCAGAGGGTACAGTCTTGGGGTATCTGCCCACTGCTGCCTGTGGCCCCCTTCTGTTTCTGCCAGAAACAGTCCAAATCTAGAGATTCCAGGCTAGTTAGGAGTCTGCCACCTCTTAGGAAACCTTATCCTCTCTCACTTCTGTGCCCACGTGGAGGGAGAGAAAACCCAGGAAATCGAAGGAGGGAGAATCATTACCCAAGACCCAGAGGAGAAAGGGTTTTTGTGAATGAGACCATGAGCACTCTGGAGGGTTCTTGCCCACCTTGGAGACCCCATTTTTGGTGACTGTCAGGATCTTGACCTCCGGCCAGGTCAGAGGTCTGTTCTGGCCTCCATAGCCTTGAGGGGCAGGTGAGAAGGGGGCCAGCAGGGGGCCAGGTCATCTGTGGTCAGGGCCTGGCCAGACAGACCATAGAAGAGAAGAGGTAAAGTCCTCTGAGATAAACCTCATTTGTTCTGTCAATCAATCTGATTTATTCTTCAGCTGTAATTATAGGGAGACTCAAACCTAATCCCACCCGGTTTAATCAGGAGAGCTGATTTATAGATTGATTACCACTAAATAGATTTACTGTATTAGGGGCTGAGTGGAACCTGAGAGTCATAGGCTGAGTGAGCCTGGCCTGTGACATTGGGAGACAGAAAAGGAGAATAAAACCCCAAAAGCCAGGGGGGAAATGCAGTGAGTTTAGGATGTGAGGAGAGAGAGGCAGGAGAGAGCATCCAAGAAGGAGAGATGGTCCTGGGACAAGAGAGAGAAAGAAAGAAGTGGAATTTAGTAAACACGGGGAGAAAGCTTGTGGGACCAATCCAGCACAGCTCATTGTTGAACTTGTCTGAGCCATGATGTCTTCATCTGTAAAATGGGCATAATTAATGCCTCCCTCACAGGGTAGCTGTGAAGGTACATGCAATTGCGCATGTGGAGGCGCTGAGCGTGGTGTCTGCTACATAGCAGGGGGCGTGCAGTGAGGAGTGGGATGAAAGGAAGAGGAAGGAGATAGGAAAGTGGAAGGAGAGAGAACAGAAAGACTTCAAGAAAAAAAGCGCCAACCGACAATGATTTCAGTGCTGTACACGACTGCCGTGGAAGAGACGGCTCCAGGCCCTCAACATCCAGGTTCCCCTTCTTCCAAGTCAGACAGTTTTAATTTTTGACCAGAATAAAGTTTCCCAGCCTCCTTCATGGTTCGATGAGGCCATGTGGCAAATTCTGGCCAATGGATGTAAGTGGAGATCTAGGAATTGATGCCCGAGAGGAAGGGGTAGCTCTCTCCTACCCCCTCCCCTGCAGGGGTGCACCACTGTGGACCATGTAGACGATGAAACACCCCAAAATGTCAGAGTGTCAAGATGGAAGGAACCTGGGTCCCTGACTCTGGGGACATCAGATGAACACAACTAGTCCTAGTGACTTTGGAGAACTGAGCTACTCTACTGTCCTAGAATTATATGAAAGAGAACTAAACCAAGTATCTCAGTTAAGTCACTCAATGTTGCGTCTTCTCTCCCTCTCTCTTTTTTTTTTTTTTAAGACTTATTTTATTGAGAGAAGGTGAGAGAGAGAAAGAGAAGAGGGGAGGGCCCAGAGCAGTCTTCACAGTTGCGTATCATGAGTTGTGACACAGTTTCATTCCACACAGGTGGATGTGGGGCTGCACGGGGTAGGAACCGAACTGGGGGCCTCCCGCATGGGAGGTGAGAACCTTTGCTACAGGGCTTGGCAGTTCAGCAAATGGGTTTGCACAGGCTGGGGCCGGGATTCAATCCCCTGACCTCACAGCTGCAAGGCAAGTGCTCAACCTGTTGAGCTACCCCGGCGTTCCTGCATCTTCTTAATATGCGGCCCAAACATAGTTTAACTCAGCGGAGTTCGACCAAACTTTCAGAGATAATGAAAATAGTCTTTATTTGCACTGTCCAATATGGTAGCCACACATGACCACTGAGAGCTTGCAATGTGGCCAGTGCAACCGAGGAACTGAATTTTATGTTGTAGTGAATTTTAACTATAACTTGAAGTAGCCAAAGGTGGCTGTCGCGCTGAGTGACGCAACAGCTACTACATGTCCCAGGTGTGCTCCTGGCTGTCCTCTTAAGTGCCAAAGCCAATGAGCACTTGGAGAGGGGGATCTTATTTAATCCCTCTGTGGCATTTGACACTACTGACTGTTCCTCCTTAAAATCTTCCTCTTTGGGCTTCCATGAAATACTCTTCGTGTTTCTCCTTTTAAACCTCTTTCTTCCCCCACTTTGGCTTAATTTACAGTACCCTCCAATGACTCTCCTGGGCCCTCTACTCTTCTTATTCCACATTTGTATACAGAGTTTAAACTACCATTTATATGCTGATGGCTCCCAAACCTGCAGCCCAAATTGGTTTGCTGAGTCCCAGATGGATTAACTATCCAATTTCTGTCTAGACAATTGTCTCTGCTGGGCAACAAGTGCCCGCCACCCCGTGGATGTCCTTAGACCCTCAAACTTAACTCTTCCTCTTTGCTAATAATATCCAGCTTTCATTTGGAAACGATTCCTCTCCCATTCCCAATCCCTGTAGGTCAGGAAGAGTGCCCCTCACATGGGACCCAACTTTATCCCCTCCAATGCGTCCTCCACATGGTTGATTGTGTGGTCTTCCCTCAACACCACATCTCATTATGGGTCCAAATTCTTTGACATTACTCCATTGAGAGGTGCAGAGGTCTCCATCGAACCGAAGCAGGTTTGTGAGTGTTTTCACCAGTAGATCCCATGGAAGTGACACTGTGTGACTTCTAAGGTTAGGGTAGAAAGTTCATGCGGCTTCCACCAGTCCTGCAGGGCTCACGGTGTGGAGGCCTCTGAAGATGTTTTCTCTCAGAACCCAGCCACCATATTGTAAGAAGCCTGAGGCATGTGGAGAGGCCACGGGTAAGTGCTCTAGCCCACAGTCCCGGATGAGTCAGCTTCCAGGTTATCCCGGGTCAAGCACCAGCTCTGAGAATCATTTTGAAAGCGAATCCTCTAGTGCTAGCTGTTCCAGCCATGGCCATCTGAGTCTTCTCAACGGAACCTCCCGACATAATGGGGCTCAGAAGAGCTGCCTCAGCTGTGTGTTGTCCATTTTCCAGACCCACAAGACATGTGATCATGACAAAATAGTTGGGCCAAACCACTAAGTTTTGGGTAGTTTGTTACATAGGTCTTAATAATAACTGGAACGCTCATGTCCCACCCCTGCTTAACGTGTCCCGGTGATTCCGCATTGCCACCAGGCTATAGTCCAAATTCCATTGCCCTTCATTACTAGGTTCCTGCTCATGACATCAGAGCCATCTCGTGTCCCGGCTCAGACGAGCCCTGGTCCCAGACATAC
Source organism: Craseonycteris thonglongyai (assembly GCA_004027555.1). Lineage (NCBI taxonomy): Eukaryota > Metazoa > Chordata > Mammalia > Chiroptera > Craseonycteridae > Craseonycteris > Craseonycteris thonglongyai. The sequence goes on from PVKE010004257.1 coordinate 43,488, forward strand.
TGCCATTCCTGGACTGTTCCCTGCTCTTCTAAGCTTCCATTTTCAAGTACACGCTGTTGCCCTGCCTGGATGTTCTTCTGACACCCAGCGAATCATCTGGAAACCGGGGCATGTCAATTCCTTCCCTGAAACCCTGTCTTCCAGGAAGCATAGTATTTGTGTGGCCCTAAAACAGTTTAAGAGCTCTGCGAGAGGATATTTTAAAAATATGGATTATTTTCTAGGTGTGGACTAAAGGAACTATTATACAGACAGATTCTGGAGCCAGATTGCCTGCATTCAAACCCCAGCTCTATCACTCGCTAGTGGGGGATTTTGTGCAAGTTCCTTAACCTCTCTGTGCTCCAATTTCCTTATCTGTAAAATGGGCTAATATGTAATACTTCATAGTGTTGTGGGAAGGATGAAACGGGCTAAAATGTGAACGTGCTTAGAGTGGTTCCTACAGGGAGAGCTTGTGAAAGTCAGTGTTTAAAATAAAATACATCTCCTGCAAGTAGTCTACTCCAGTCACTGCTCGAGTCTCACTCAGTATCCCCTTCTTTGGGTTTCTCTCCCAATGTGTCCCTGACTCTAGCTGGATTCACAGACAGGCCCATGTTTTCTCAACACCTTCAGCCCCCTGTGCACTGCCTGCTCCCACCCCCAGCTACAGCATTTGTCCCTGTCTGTAATGCTACCATTCTAGTTGTTAGCAACCCTCATCTATGAGATCCTTGAAGGCAGGGTTTTACTCCTTTCTCTCTCCCCAGAGGCTGAGTTCTATGAGGCCTTCAATAAATATGTATTAAATCAACTCTCGCTTTGATTTTACAATCACAATAACTCAAGCCTAGAAAAGGCTAAATGAGTTCTTCTAAGTCATACAGGTAATTAGTGGATGAATAGAGACTAAAACTCTCAGTTCTGTTCACTTCTGACTACCAGGCCTAAACTGGTTACGTGTGTGTGTGTGTGTGTGTGTGTGTTTGTTGTAAATGATTTTATTCATATACCCATACAATAATCCATGATCTTTCCGCATCCTTCCTCTGAGCCACTGGGCTGTTCTATGGTCATGAATCACCATTATTTCTGGAAAAGGAGGATTCCTGGGAAAGAAGTGGATTTGAATCCTTCCAATTATTCCGAACAGTTTGCTGAATTTCTGGATAATTCCGACGCAATGAATCCCTCCCTAACACAAGAGGCAGTTGCTGTCCTGTGTTCACTTTTTCCAGGTGTGGAGGTGAGGGCGACATTATTCAGAACATCTACCAGTAATTCAAGGATGGCCCTGTGGCTGCGGACTCAGGCACAGACAGCTGAATCCCCTTCCTTCCAGGAACTGTCGCCTTGTCAACACCAGACGGCGCGGTGTCATGGCTGGCTTTTGTACCACCACGTCGGGCACAGAACCGGCCCGGGTTTTCCTCCAGGACAGTTCAGGGGATATAGTACCTAGCATCCCTCCTTGCTGGTAGCAGAAGCATGTCTTCCCGCCTCTCGTGTGTGTGTGTGTGTGTGTGTGTGTCCTGTTTTAATCAGTCTTGCACAGACCTGTCTCCTGCTTTCAGCTCTATAACTGAGCCTCAGATCGCTTTGACTCCGTGAAACAAATCTATTGAAATCAGAATGAATTGGAGGCCTACTAGGCACCAGACACCGCGCGTTTCTTGCTTCCAGCTCCTGAGCATCTGGTGCATCCTGCAGATGAAAGGACTCAGACGCGAGGCTTTCTCTACAGTCACTGCCTGCTGAACACACTGCCCAGTTCGCGGTGTCCTTGACGGAGGTTCCTGCCTGAGTTACCTGTCTGGAGAGGGTGAAGTGTGTCCAGTATCTGGATAACCATCTCCCTCTGCGTTCCTCTTCTACTTCCTTTTTTAAAAAAATATTTATTTATTTATTTTTAATTGTTTTTTGACAGAGAGAGAGAGAGAGATACAGAGACAGAGAGAGAACTTAACTGGTTGAGCTCCCAGTTCAGCACATGGTTCCGCACAGGCTGGGGCCAGGATTCGATCCTCGGTCCCTGGGGCTGCAAAGTGAGCACTTAACCCACTGAGCCATCCTGGCTTCCCCCCCCCTTTTTTTTTTTTTAATATTATTTATTTATTTATTTTTGACAGAGAGAGAGAGAGAGAGAGAGAGAGAGAGAGAGAGAGAGAGAGAGAGATACAGAGACCGAGAGAGAACTGAACTGGGGGAGCTCCCAGTTCAGCATAGGGGTCCGCAGGGGCCGGGGCCGGGATTCGATCCTTGGTCCCCGGGGCTGCAAAGTGAGCACTTAACCCACTGAGCCATCCCGGCTTCCCCAGACCTTTTTTTTTTAAGATTTATTTTTATTGTTTTTGATTGTTTTTGACAGAGAGAGAGAGATACAGAGGCAGAGAAAATGGGGAGGGCCCAGAACAGTCTCCATAGTTGCACATCATTCGTTTTTCCACATAGTTTCATTCCACAGGTGGGCGCGGGGCTGCACAGGGCAGGAGCTGGGCGGGGGTCTCACCTCAGTGAGAACCGAACTGGGGGAGCTCCCCAGCTCAGCACATGGGTCCCCACGGGCCGGGGCCAGGATTCGATCCGCAGTCCCCGGCGCTGCAAAGTGAGCGCTTAACCCACTGAGCCCTCCCGGCTTCCCCTCTTCTACTTTCTTCCCTTGGATCTGATTTGTCAGTGGCAGTTTTTGGGGGGTGGGGAGTGGGGGCGGAGAGAAGGGCGGGGAAGGGGCCTGGCTGGGAGGGGCGTCGGAGCGCTGTCACCGAGTGCCACACCTCCCTCCCCGCCCCTCCGCCGGGGGTGTGGGAGCGCGGCGGCGCGCGGCAGAGGGTCGGGCGCGTGGGGACGAGGGGGCGCGGGTTCCCTGAGAGCCGCGCGGCGCCGGGACACGCTGGCTGCCTGAGCTCAGCGCCGCGCCCGGAGCCCGGAGCCCGGAGCCGACTGTCCCCGCGACCCTTGCGATCCGGGCGGCAGCCCCGGCCGCGGCAGCCGGTCTCCCGTGGAAGCGCGCCCCGCCATGGAGCCTTCGCAGAAAGACGCCGAGACGGCGGCGGCGGCAGCCGCGGACCCCCGGGGGGCGTCCTCGTCCAGCGGGGTGGTGGTGCAGGTCCGCGAGAAAAAGGGCCCCTTGCGCGCAGCCATCCCCTACATGCCCTTCCCGGTGGCCGTCATCTGTCTCTTCCTCAACACTTTCGTGCCGGGACTGGGTAAGACGCCGCCGCCGCGACCCCTGCGCCCGGGAGGGTGGGCTGGGCAGCGGGCGGGGACGGGACCCTGGGGCGGCGCCACTGGCTGCAAGTGCGCGGGGCCGCGGCGCCCGCCCCGCCTGTCACCTCCTCCCACCTGTGAACGAGGTTGTCCGGCCCCAGGAGCTCGAAACTTTGCCCGGAATGTTGGAGCCCGCGGGCGGCTCCCCCGGCCCCGGCTGGTTCCCTCCAGGAACCCCGAAGTCCTGCGCCTTCCCTCCGCCACGCGCCTCCCCGCGGGTCCCTTATGCCCAGGGGCGCGCGGGCCGTGCGCGGCGACAGCCGAGTCCTGGGCGTCCAAGAAGCGGGCCGAGCTGGGGAGGGGGCCGCGCCCCGGAGACACCCGCAGCCCTGCCGGCCTCCGCGGGGCGCGGACCGGGTGGCGACAAGAGCGCCGCAGCCAGAGCGAGACGCCTGCACCTCTTTGCAGAGGCCCCGCGGTGCCGCCGGCTGCCCTGCGGGGCGCCAGGGGAATGGGGGCCCCTGCTCTTATTCGCCTGGATGCCTGTGGGTTTGGACCGCACGTGACAGGTGGCCAGGGGTGGCCCCCCAAACTTCCTCCCGTCTCCTCCGCGTGTGAGAATGTGGAGAGCGCGCCCGTGTGAATTCTATGTCGGACTCTGGTTTCCCCAAGGGCACCCGTGTCCCCAGACGTTAACCCGCGTCCCTGTCGCAGAGCTAGGGGTGCCGAAGTTGTGCGTACGCGAGGGGATACGTTTTCCGGACCCTCCCTCTTCTCTCCTGCTCTGCGCGTCCCCGCCTGCACCCCTCCCCTCCCACGTCCAGCTTGCGCGCGTGGCACCCGCTGTTCTTCGTGCGAAGAGCCGCGCGCGGGGCCGGGAGGCAGGCGCTTGGGCGCGCGAGGTCGGCTGTGCGCTGGGCCTCGCTCACGGCCTCGCTCGGAGCCGGCTTCGCAGGAGCCTCTGTGGACACGGATGGTCGGGTTCACACCCACCCACGCAGGACGTGCTCACGTCCCCCTGACGTGTCCTCCGGCCGGCGGGTAGGGGTGGGGGGCTGCGGCGGGTCTGCAGTCGTGGCTCCCCCTTTTGGGCTGCGTGTAGCAGCCTCACCCCAGTCCTTGTCCTCAGAACGGCTGTTTGCACACTTACGCACCGTGAGGAGGCTGGATGTACTTGTGTCAGAAATTCCCACCTGCGCGAGTGAAAACACACTGCTTGTCCCTCTCTCTGGGGATGTGAAGATCCGAAGCAGGATTGAGACTTAGTTCCACTTAAAAAAAATTGCGAAGTGTATTGGGGTGACATTGACGTAGTGGGGAACAATGACACAGGTTCCAGGGGTACAATTCTACATGGCATCGTCTATGTGTTGCATTGTGTGCTCACCACCCAGAGTCAGTTTTGGTTCCATCACCATATATGTGATGTCCCCTCCCTACTCCCCTTACCCTCCCCCTTACCCTCAGGTGACACTGGTTTTAAGCGGTGAAGTAGAGGCCGTCCTAGGGTCTGTAGAGGAAACAAGCAAATTGGTACCAGGTGAGATGCTGGGTGAGGGCGCCACCCCCAGGAGGCTGCAGCTGCCCACCTGTGCACCTGTGTGCGCCCTCTTTTGTCTCACCTCAGGAGGTACCCTTCCCACCTTTATCCCTGCTACCACTCCCTGGCCCCCATCCCGCCTTCCCCGTGCCCTGGGGACCCAGCTTTCTCCTCTTCACCTTTCCCTTTGTTCCATCACAACCCTGTGGGGTTTTTGTAAGAAATCTTTTTGAGAAGCCAGAGGAAAATAAAGAGAAATCAGCAAACTACACAAGTAATACAACAGGCGAGCCATGGGCACATGGACTTCTGAATTTTCAGTGATGGATTCCAGGCGTTTGTTCCTCGTGTTTGGGCTGTTATTGTGGAGTTGACTGGACACACGGGCCCCCGCCTCTCTCCACACTGAAGGAGGATCCTGGCCTTGGTGTTTCTCAGCTGTGACTCAGGATGCCCATGTCTCTCGGGTTACTGGGAGGATGGAATGGGGTGACGCAGAGCTCCGGGGTCTGGGGCGGAGGGAGCACTCCCGATCACTCTTCTGCAGAGCTGAGCACTGGTCCCATCTCTGGGTGTGTGTGTGGGGTGCCCTTTGGGACCTTTCTTATGAGAACTTCTTAGTCTACCTGCCCTGCTCAATCTACAAGAGGAGTCCAGGACAACAAAACTGCCCAGGCAAAACTTGCAGGCGGTCTCCTCCAATCCATCTGCTTCTCCAGGTCCTCTTGGCCTATCTGAAAATCCTGTGAACACTGAATATTCATGCCTGGCTTTGCCCTTTGAGGAAATGCAGCTACTTTTAAAGATTTATTTTTATTTTTATTTTTGACAGATAGACAGACAGAGAGAGACAGAGAGAAGTGGGGGGGGGGGGCCAGAACAGTCTCCATAGTTGTACGTCATTAGTTTTCCCATATAGTTTCACTCCACAGGTGGGCACGGGGCTGTGCAGGGCAGGAACAGGGCTGGGGGCCTCTTGCACGGGCCCCGACAAGAACTAAACTGGGGCCACACCGCAGTTCAGCATATAGGTTTGCACGGGCCGGGATTCGATCCTTGGACCCTGGACTGCAAAGCAAGAGCCATCCCGGCATATCCAAAATGCAGCTACTTTCAATCCATTTATTTGTGCATTCCATGAACACAGAGCACCCCCCCGTATGCTAGGCACTGGGGATACGACAATGAATAAATCACTCAAGATGTCATAGACTGTTGAGGGAAATTGATGTCAAACTTTGTTGAAATTTGGTAAGTACTACGATGGCAACAGGAACGGTAGTTTAGCAGCAGTAGTATTAGTAGTATTTGAGGATGTATTTTAGCAAAACAAGAGAGTAAACCAAGAAAGAAGATATGAGTGCCAGGAAATAATGGATTAATGCTGGGCAGCCATGAAAAGCATCCCCAGGATCCAACTGTTCAGTGGGCCTAGGGAGCGGTCAGTCTTTATTAGAGTGGGAGGATGGGAGGGTCCAGGAAAGTGGTCTCTGAGGATGATATGAGAAGGGAACACTCCCCAGAATAACGAGTATTATTGGGATGCTGCAAGTTGTGATTTAAAAAAATAGAAAGTGAGAAAAACAGAAAGCGATTAGTAGTTGCAGTAGACAAAGAACTATGCAAGAGCTTTTGAATCCCCAAATGAAGTAGCCTATCCAAGGAGATCAGGAGGTCAGCAGGCTTCAAAAAGGATAGAAAGATTCCAAACAATAAATGAAGTGAGAAAGAATTGGGAAGGTATTCGGGATGTGGTGTAGAAGGCATATGCTTCTTCTACCAACAATAAAAAAGAAAGGTAAATCAGCAACTTCAGAAAAAACAAAATAACAACAACATTTTATGGAAGGCATAGCTTTAATATGAAGTAAATAAAAATGTGGCCCAATTTTGAGCAAGTTGGTAGGATTTGAGAAAGGCTATTTTTAAGGGCACAAGGTCTGTCGTTGGAACACTGGTGCACAATGTGGACTCTTAGCTTGTCTTGGACTCGCAGCGAAGAATATTTGCTTAGTCATAACAATATATATACTGCTCAGGGGTTTTCAGCTTCTAAAACCAAACATAGACAAAGCTCTGAAGGCTGTTTAATAATAGCTATAAAGGAGGATATAAAGATTTTCCACCCTGACAATATAAAATGAAAAGCACAGCTTGTAGAAGGTGGCAGATAGAGCACAAGAGAAGAATTGTGAGAGATTATTGTTCCCAATTATTCACTGTCCTCCCATGGCTTGCCTTGCCTTCTGTGTGAGGAAAATACTTCCTTCGCTGCCCATTGATGCTGGGCTTAGGCATGTGATTTGTTTGGGCCAATTGAATGTGAGTGAAAGTGACATAAGCCATGCCCAACTGGACACTTCAAGAGGCGTTGTGAGGTCCTGCCGTTGTTCCTTTCTGTCTCTCGTGAGAATGGGGAGTCTCAGATGGGGGCTGCTCTTGAACCTGGTTCCCAGGATAAAGAGGATATCAGAGCAAAGCAGGACATGTTGTGTGAATGATGCATAAGCCTGAGTTGCTGAGACTTTGTTGTTGTTAGTGTTGTTATGCATATTCCTAGAACAACCCACCAAAGCTGAGTGACATGTAGAGGATGGGATAGAGGCGTGAATACACTCCTGGTAGGAAGCTGGGAGCCGAGAAATGCTGTTTGTAGTTGATAGACTAACAAATAAAGTTACCAAGGCAATCAATAGATGAACCCAAATAGCGATTATGTTGGGACAATGGGCAATAGTGACGTCCTAGGATAATGTTGGGACAAGAGTACTCGTAGAACAGAGATGAGGGGTGATACAAGTAAGATCACTCCTATGTATCATTGTGGGAAGTCATTAAGTTGTGCTTAAAGTTGATAAAACATGAAACACTGATATAAGAGTAAGCATACTTTGGAGAATAGAAAAACAGCAGAAGGATTCCCACCGTTTCTGGCACCATCCGGTTTTCTTCGTCTACTACTGGCTCATTCCCAGAAGTATACATACATGCTGAAATGATCTCCCGTCTTTTAAAAAGGACTTCGCCTGTTCCTGCATCCTCCTCTGGCGACTGCCTCTGTCTCTGCCCTCTTTGTGACTCAGTTCCCTGAAAAAGTTGTCTGGGTTTGTTGTTGCCAGTCTCTCTTCTTTCATTGTCCCGTGGAGCCACTCTAATCTCCCCTGAACTGTACTGAGCAGGCCCATTCATCACCTCCAGGTGGCTAACTTCTCCAGTGCTCAGTTCTCCGTCTTCACCTTCCTGGACCTCTCAGTAGCGTTGGGCACGATACTCACTCCCTTCTCAAAAGGCCGCCTTTGCTTGGCTTCTGGAACATCACCCTCTCCTGGTTTTCTTTATACCTCATGTTTCCTTTGTTCATCGCAGCAGCCTCTACATTTGGGAATTCCCCGGGCACTTGATCTTCTTGATCTTCTCTTCGATCTTGATCTCTTTTCTGCCCACACTCATCCCTTTGATGATTATGCTCAATCTCTTGGCTTTAAATTGCATCCTTATGATGGTGATACCCAAATCCAGATCTCCAGCTCAGCTCCTCTGAACTCCAGTCTTATATTCAACTGACTTCTCATCATCGCCCCTTGGAAATCAAAAGGCATCCTGGACTTAATTATTCAAAACCAAACTCCTATTTTCTTCCCCAAACCTGCTTCTCCCTCATCTTTTCCCATCGCAGCAAATGGGCATCCTTCCAGAAGCTCAGGCCAAACACTGGGACTCATCCTTGACTCTTCTTTTTCTCACACCCCACGCCCAATCTGTCAAGAAATACTCTCGGCTCTGCTTTCAACATCTGTTCAGTGTCTGACCACTCTTCGCCATCTTGCCTCTACCTCGCTGGTCCAAGCCTCCACCTTCTCCTAGACTTCAATGGCCTTTTTTTTTATGTCCCTTACAGTCTGTCCTCAGCCTGGCAACCAGAGTGATCCTTTTACAACAGAAGTGTGACCGATCATATCACGTTTGAGCTGAAAATGCCCCAAGGGCTCCCATGTCATTCAGAATAAAAGTTCAGGTCCTTATTTTGACCTACAAATCCCTAGGCCAGAACTTAAAACACACACACACACACACACACACACACACACACACACACACACACACACACAGAGCTCTCAAGAGCCACAGATGTAATCTAAAGATTTCTAGTACCTATATCATAAAAAGGAACAAGTGCAATGAACTTTAACGATATAGTTTACTTAACCCAGGATATTCGTAGTATTATCGTTCAATGCCTATCGATATCAAAATTATTCATGAGATATTTTATATCCCTTTGTGTGTGTGTAATATATTTTCACAATCTGGAGTGAAGTTTACACTTCCCGCACATCTCAGTTTGGACCAGCCCCATCGAAGCGCTCACTGGCCACAGTGGCTGCCACGTTGGACGGTGCAGCTTGGGAGCGTCTGCCCCACTAGGTTTCTGATTCCATCGTCTACTGCTCTCCCTCTTGCTCGCTCTGCTCCAGCCCCACTGACCTCTTTGCTGTTTCAGGTTACGTCCAAAGCCTTCTCACCTCCAGGCATTTTTGCACTTGCTGTTCTTTCTGCCTGGAGTCCTTGCCCTGCAGACAAGCACTTTGGCCTTTGTTCAAATGCCACTAACCCAGTGAAACTTTCTATATTAGTTGGCTAGAGCTATCATAACAAAATGCAACACCCTGGGTGGTTTTAACATCAGAAATATATCTCCTCACAGTTCTGGAGGCTGGAAGTCCAAGATCAAGGTGTCTTCAGGGTTGGTTTCTCCTGAGGATGCTGTTGTCTCCCTGCATCCTCACATGGTGTCCTTGTGTCTGTCTGTCCTAATCTCCTCTTCTTATAAGGACACCAGTCACGTTGGATTCCGGTCCACCTATCTGACCTCACTGTAACGTATCCATCTCCTTAAAGACCTTATCTCCAAATGCAGCCACATTCTGAGGTCTGGGAGTCAGGGCTTCCACATATGAATTTTGAGAGGCTACAATTCAACCCGTAACACTTTTCCAGATAATCTTACTTAAAATTGTGGCTCTTCCCCTTCCTCTCAAACTCTCTCTCTTTTCCTACTTCACTGTTGCTTTAGAGTACTCTCACTATCAATCATACTGTATATATATTTTTCCTATTTCCTGTATCTCCACTTGAATGTGTGTTTTTTGAGGGCAGTGTTTTTTGGTCTTTCTTGTTTGTTGCTATATCCCTGAACTCTAGAATAGTGCCTAGTTCATAATAGATGCTCAAAAAATATAAGTTGAATGGATGAATGAATGAATGAATGTGTTAAAACCAGAAATAGAAGTGATTGCCTTTGAGAAGGTGTGCTCAGAACAGGAAGAGCTGGGATTAGGGACCATTGCTTTTTATTAAAAACCCTCTTTTCCCTATTTAATTAAAAAAAAAATTGTGTGCATGTATTACTTGGGTTTTTATTATTTATTTATTTATTGGATTAGAATCAATGCTAGGGAAGGAGAAGGGTCTTTCATACACTGTTGATGAGATTTTTCTGAAAAACAGTTTAGCAATTATATCAAGAGTCTTAAAATGTTCCTGCCCTTTAATTTAGTAATTCTACTTGCAGGAATTCATTCTAAAGAAACAATCAAAAACATGAACAAAAATTTATGCATAAAGATGTGCTATGAAACATTATTATTTTTTTAAGATTTATTTTATTGGTTTTGACAGAGAAACAGAGACAGAGAGAGACAGAGAGAAGAGTGAGGGCCCAGAGCAGTCTCCATAGCTGTACATCATCAGTTTTTGACATAGTTTCATTCCACACAGGTAGGCTGGGGGCCTCCTGCATGGGAGGCACACCCCCTCAAGCCAGGGGCCAAACCGGGGTCTCCCACATGGGAAGCTTGCCCCAGCAAGAACTGAACTGGGGGCACACCCCAGTTCAGCATATGGGTCCACATGGGCTGGGGTCGGGATTCGATCCTTGGATCCTGGGCTGCAAGATGAATGCTTAACCTGCTGAGCATCCTGGCTTCCCTTGAAGCATTATTTATAACGAAAATTATAAAAAACCCAAATGATAACAATAAAAGAATGGTTAAATAAACGGTGGCTATCCATGTAGTGGAATGTTGTACACCCATTAATATGGTGTTTACACAGAATTTCTGATGGTGTGGTAGAAATTTTTAGGGTGTGAGGGAAAGAATGTTGTCAGTATGATCTCAAATATTTTTTGTGTCCTTGATTCTGAGGCATCTCTTTTCCTCACATTTTGGATGTTTCTGAATGTGTATTATCAGTAATATCGAGATAAACAATTTCTATTTTTTTCTTTCATTTTTTTCCCCCTAAAAACTTGTTGCTAAGTTAATGGTGGGTTATAGGACCAATGACAACTCAAAATCAAGAAAATATAAGGTAGATGATAGATACGTAGGTGGGTAAATAATACTGGAAGGAAATACATTAAAATGTTTACAGGTGGTAGGAATCTGGTTGGTTATTTTTTTCTTTATACTTTTCTACATTAAAAATATTTTCTAGCAGTTGGTGGGAATCTGGGTGATTATTTTCTTCTTTATACATTTCTATGTTTTTAAAAAATTTTTAAATGAGCATAAAATGTATGGCTTTTATAATGAGAAAAAGCTAAATAAACATTGTTTTGAAGAAAAAAAATCCTCCTCACAGGGTTATGATGCTCCAAGGCAAATCTATCAGTGTTTTGACAGCAGTGACATGCTGTAATGTATGGGGACTGCCATGTCTACATCCCAGAACAGCTACATGCCCGTATATATCCGCTGGAAGGTCGTTTATAGTCCAATGTAGAAATGTCACTGTGCCAAGTGTTGCACTGGGGTCAGAGGCTCCCTTGTGGCTCTTGGAAGCCGACTGACACCTGATCAGCCAGTCTCCTTGGGACGCACCCTGTCATGGGTTCGGTCACGACCCAGGTTCCAGAACATAAACAGCCTCCACATTCCTTCTGAGACGTGGCCAGGAACCGAGCCGCTGTAGGGAGCGGATGTGGGCAGCCAGCAGATGAAGCTGAGGCAGTTTGTGTTTCAGTCGAGAGTAGATGGAGTGCTGCGCAGAGGAGAGCTGACTTCTGGATGCTTCCAACCGCAGGTCACTCACCCGGGAGGCTGGACTGAGATCCATGCTGACAGGGGTGTGCGCTTTATGGAGGAAAGGGAGGCGTGGCTGCTGGGGTCCATCTAACGGGTCCACAGCAGCCAGTTAATGCTTTTCTGGCAAACAAGCTCCTGAGGGAGTGAGCAACAGCTGAACAGTGTGAACCGGAGGCACTGAACTAGGTGACATTCTAGTTCTGCCTCAGATTCATAAAGCCACAAACTGTTGTGGAAAGGGGGTGACCTAGAAGTTAGGGTGCCTCAGCACTAGTCCTGGTTCTTCAGTCACATGAAACCCTCAGGGGGGTCCGTTTGCCTCTCCGGGCCTCAGTTTCCCCACTTGGACACCTCACAAGGTTGTTACGCAGAAAGAGTTAACATCAGCCAAATTTCCTTTGTTCCCAAGATCATTCCTGGGTGGCACCCGGAGTGGATGGGAAACCAATCAGCACTTCTGCCGTCTGCATCCTGGTTGCACCCATCTGCCGAAGTGGAGACCGGGGCATCCCCACGGGGCGCCCCCTGAAGCTCACACAGCTGCCAGGCGGGGATGTGGGAAGGAGTAAATGTTCTCTAGGCCTTATTTATACACCAAGCGGGAGGTTTGCCATTATACTGCCCAAACCCTGGGCAGTTGGGGTAAGAAGATATGGGAGCATTTAACTGGTGAAGGAGTGTGTATACACACACATGTGTGTGCATGCACACACAAGTATCCCCATGAGATTTAACTCCTGTTCTTTTACTGTGGAAATTAGAGGATTGTTCCCAGATCCATGTTTGAACAGCCCAGCCTCATAAGTCCAGGGAGAAGTCCTCTAGAAGCTCGTTTCTACACCCCTGGGGCATGTAGTGGTGGTTGCAGCCCAGAAGCCCCATCCCGGGCAAGGTGGGGTGGCCTTAGTAGGGTGTATGTTGGCTGGAGTGTCTTTGGCATGGGACCTTCCCAATGAGAATCGGGTGCTGCGTTCATCTGGAACGATGTTTGCAGGGAAAAGCTGAGGCAATGGTGGGGGGCCCGTTTTCTCCTCATCCAAAGGCAGAACACAGGGATTAACTATGAAAGGTCTTCAATTACACCGAAGAAGTCACTTTTCTTGAAAGAAATCAAATGACATGAAGCCAGGGGCTGTGCTGGAACCTGAAATATGTGAGGACCATGGCCAGGGTCCCCTGGTGGAGCGGAGCACTTCGTTAACTGAGAAGTTTGAGCCTGAGGCCAAAAATAATTTGACATTTGTGGAGAAGACCCTGTCCTGAAACTTCCACAAGGTAAGGGTCCAACCTTCCTAGGGCCAGGTAGCGTTAGGGCCACGCCAACCCGGTCCCTTCCTCTAGAACCCAAGGCTCTTACCCACAATCCCACCATCACTCACAGAAGCCCACACCTTCCTGCCCAGCACAGCATCTGGCTTTTAGTGGACGGTGTACTACTATCTGTGGAATTAAATGAGAACCACCGGCATTTTCTCAAGATCTGATGATGGCTGCGGAAGATGACGCGTGACCTATCAGTGACCTGGATCCCCTTCTCATCACTGCCCAGCCTCTCTCCCCACCCCTGCTCCTCCAAAAGCTTTACTGAGATAGACGTACATGCCATCAACATCACTCTGTCAAAGAGCAGCAAGGTCCTTCCCGGGCCCTGTCTCCAATCCCACTAGGTACCCCCTTTCTTTCCGGACCTCCGAAGCTTCATGTGGCACGAACACGTTTGGGCAGGTGCTTTTGAGGAAGAGTGATCGTTTGGGATGGAAACCTGTGTCGCTTCTGCCTCAGAGTCCTGCCAAGTCAGGAATTCTCATCCCGGAAGGGGAGGCCCACGTGGGTGCAGCAGATGGGCGAGACGCAAGCAGGCTGGAGGCCTCAGGAACAAACATTGTTTGGGAGGTTGTCATATTCAATTTTCTGTTCTGTTTTAAAAAGAAGCATCTCACCAAGAAGGGCAACGTTCTCAATGAAAACGGAACAGCACCGAGCCAGTGGCATAACTTGCCTGGCTGGGGGTGTTGCGTGGCTCTGAGAAGTGTCACCCCTTAGGCCAAGTTGCAGAAGGCAACATGTACAGCAGTTGAGGTGGACGTGACGTGGGTCTTCCTGGGTCCCGGCTCAGTGTGGCTATAGTATTATTAATCCATTCCTGCTTTAACCGAATTTCTGTGATTGCAGATTCAGCACATCTCTGCTCTCATCTCAACTCTGATCGTTTCATGCTTCAGCTCCGAAATCTTCAGGAGCTCCCCATTTGTCTGTGCAGTTAAGTTCATTTTCCATACCGGACCCACAAGGACCCCATGACCTTCACCTACGCTTGCCCTCTTTATTTAGTTGAACTGGGCAACTAGTGGTTACAAGGTGCTGTCTGTGCCTTTGGCTCCTGTGGTACCTCTGCTTGGAACTCCCCCCACCCCCCCATCATGTCTAAATCCTGCCCAGCCTTCCAGGCCCCTCTCCAGCGGCCCCCTTATCCTAGTCTTTCTTGACCACACCCCGTGTGGTGAGCTCCTCCTTCCTGGAGCTGTCAGGCCACTGAGGACATTTCTCTCGCTCTCCTTAAATTCTGGTTCTTCTGTTGTCTTAATCCTCTTATCCTTGAATCACCTCCTTGAGGGTAGGGATCGTTAGTTGTGACAGGTTTCATTCCACACAGGTGGATGTGGGGCCACGCTGGCAGGAATCCAACTGGGGGCCTCCTACTTGGGAGGCGAGAACCTTCGCTGCTGAGCCATCTCTGCAGTTACCAGTTGCGCTGCAGTTCAGCATATGGGTTTGCATGGGCCAGGGCTGGGAATCGAACCCTGGACCTCATGATTGTGAGTCAAGCACTCAGCCTGCTGAGTGATCCCAGCATCTTCATATATCTTCTGTCTTGTCACTTAATGTCTACCATCTTTAACTAACTCAGGGGCCATCTGGGGCCATAGGAAGAGAGTCATGATAATATATAAGGTGGCACTGACACGTAGGCCCAGACCCCCAAGAGAGATTTTCCCAGGGACCCCGGCCACTGAAAGCCCACGGTTACACCGAGTTCATGGTGAGCTGTCCCTGTGGTCCTCCAGCACAGGCTTGATTATAATGAAAGTGCGTTTCTCAGGAGGCTGAGGCCAGTGCCCACCATTAGGTTCCCTTTTGGTCGTCTGGGACTAACAGGCCGCATTTGTAGCCATCCTTTGGGACCGATCAGGAATCTGAACGCTTCAGCCAGAGCTGGAGCACATCCTAATGCTACAGAGCTATTTGGGGGAATTCTTTCTTTTCTTAGTTATTCCTCTTTTTAACATCTCAGTATGGAGTCCTAGAACGAACCTTAAAGAAACCAACCTGAAGCCCACACCCATGACCACGACGTGCCAGGAAGGCTCGGCAGAGATGCCCCTTATCGGAGGGGTCATGTGGGTTGAGCATACAATTGAAATTGTTCTGTGACCTGACTCAGAAGGCTGGAAAAATAGATAAACATTACTATCTTAGGCCTAATAGCTGGGGTTCTAAAGCTCAAGGCAGAAAGTTGGGGAGTGGAAGGTGCACGAGGGCTCGCAGCGGGGTCTTGACCAGAAGGTTTGGTTGGTTTTGGACCTTGGTGCTGATGGGCAGCCTGGTACATCCTGAGAGGAGAGACTTGGGAATTGATCTGGGCTAAAGGAAAGCAGAGGAAAGCGATGGCTTTGGCAAGAGGCCACATGGCTTGGGCCCACTCTTGGGTGGAACTGGGGTGTGTTTCATGTTCCCTGCTAGCTTCTCACCTCAGCCCAATGCAGCTAATGCCACAGAATGTTCTAGATCTCCCGGGGTGGGCTCCCCTGAGAACTCGAGTTCTGGGCCTGCCCTATGTCAGGACATTTGGAGATCAACCAAAGTACTTCTTCAAGGCAGACCCAGGGAAGGGAGTGGGTGAGCAGTTACGTCTCCCAGTGCTGTTTGCATCCCATCATTTCCTATTTTGCATGGGGTTCTCCCACCCACCACCACCCCCAGATATCGGGGGATGGGCACCACCACCTAACATGAGAGGAAACGCACATGATTCTTAACATAAGTCTGAAGACAACACCAACTGTGGGTAAAGGGTAGTGGGTAGGAGGTAGGGTGACGGGCAGAAGATGTATGAAAATCAAGCATCTCCTCTTTTGGGTTACATTGTCTACCTGCTAGTCTAACTTTGGCTTTTCTAATTTAGTGTGTGGCTTAGTGTTAGCTCTTCTACTACACCTTTTTGGGGTCTTCCCCTGGAACATGCACGTAGCAGGATCCTAGCCCTCCCTGCAGATGTTCAAGGACCCAGGATAAAGTCCCAAATCCCGGCTTCTCAGGCCAGCTCTGTCATAACAGCACCCTTGGTCCCACAATGCTCTCTGAAGCAAGGGTGGTTATTATTCTTGCCTCCTTGTTTGTGCGGAGGTCGTACAAGAAGTAAGGTCAAGGTCGTGCCTCTCAGTCAGGAAGTGAACTGAGGCTCCGTTCCTTCCCCTGGCCTGCTCTGGGCCAGGAGGCTGACCTCAATGGCCTGGCTCACCTGCTTCAGTGGGAGGCACTGGCAGGGATAGAGGAAAGGAGGGGAGATGCTGGGTCCCTGCCCTTGACCATGGCCTCTATCTTACAGATCCACTTCCCCGACCCCAGCTGTCTCCGGACTCAGACAACATCCCTTCCCTACCCTTCCCGCTTCCTGCCCCTTTAGGCCCAATGGCGGGAATGGCCTGCCGGTGTTTCTAATCCTCAGAATTTCATCTCCTCGTGGGTTCCTGGGTCCTGCCTTGACCTCTGTGAGTGGTCCATTCATCAGGCCATGGACTCAAGCCTGTTTCCTGCTGGGACCCCCCACTCCCCCGCCCCCACTGGCGCAGAGACCGTTGTTTCTAGAGCCCCACTGGGCTGTGGGCTCCTGACTCATCTGGGCACCACGACTGCTCTCCCCCGCCCCCGCCCCCTCCTCTGACCCCTCCCCGCTAGTTTCCCTAAAGAAGTGGGTTTCTAACAGTCTTCCTCCTGGAAGCTCTGGAACAGCCAGTACATGGAGCCAGAGCTTCCTGCCGTCTGAGAAAGCGTGGGTGTCCAGCTTCCAAATGGCTCTCAGGGCTCGTGAGATGCCACGTTCCCACGTGGGCCTGGGGACCGGGCCCTGCGGGAGAGGAGGCGCGGGGGCTGGAGAGCCCGGCGTGCCACCCCGGGGGGTCCCAACCAGGCATCTGCTTCCTGTGTCTTCCTGTCCCGTTGTTCATGGTCTTGCTTAACGACGGGCACCCACCCCAGCTTCTCCCTAGGCACT
The DNA here is from genome assembly GCA_004027555.1 of Craseonycteris thonglongyai. NCBI lineage: Eukaryota > Metazoa > Chordata > Mammalia > Chiroptera > Craseonycteridae > Craseonycteris > Craseonycteris thonglongyai. The sequence goes on from PVKE010004257.1 coordinate 60,577, forward strand.
TATGGCTCTGGGCGCTGGGCTCAGAGCTCTTTGGGCTGCCCTCCTGCCCAGTGTGTTCCCCAACCATAAGTCAGTAGTATTCTGCCCCTTGTCCTTCCAGGAAACCCACCACTGCCCCCCTTTCACCCTGGAGCTTTGTCTTTTATTCCCTGTTCTCCTCAGTCCACATACCCCTTCTCCCCTCCGTGTGAGTCCACAGACTGCCCATCCTTCAAGACCTAGCTCACCATTTGCAAGCAACTTTGGGATATTCCCTCCTCCTCACCTTTTTAAAAAAAAAAAGATTTATTTTATTGTTTTTGACTAAGACAGAGAGAGACAGAAACAGAGACAGAAATAGAGAGACAGGGAGAAGGGGGAGGGCCCAGAGCAGTCTCCATAGTTGTATGTCATCAGTTTTTGATAAGTTTTATTCCACACAGGTGGGTGGGGGGCCATGCAGGGGGCTGAACTGGGGGTCTCCCACATGGGAAACCCACCCCAGTTCAGCATATGGGTTTGCACAGGCCAGGGCCGGGCTGCTAGGTGAACGCTTAACCTGCTGAGCCATCCCGGCATCCCCTATACATCTTAGTTGTGACATGGTTTTATTCCACACAGGTGGATATGGGGCCACGCAGGGCAGGAACTGAACTGGGGGCCTCTGGCATGGGAGGCGAGAACCCTTGCCATCAAACCATCCCAGTGGTTACCAGTTCCACATATGGGTTGCATGGGCCAGAGCCAGGAATTGATCCCCAGACCTCATGGTTGAAAGGCAAACGCTCAACCTGCTGAGCTATCCCGGCAGCACCTATATTTCCCCATCTTTCTGATTGCTTTGGAAGTTGCAACACCTGCCCAGCCTGTTTGTCCTTGCTAGTCCTTCCTGCGATAAGGAGATACTGAAAGCAAAGCACCATCTCAGCCCAGTGTATATCCATTCTCCAGAACCCATCCTTTGGCTGTTTGTACCTCATTTCCTTCTGTTCCCACACCCTTTGGAGATGGAGGCCAGCTAAAGAATAAAGTGATCTGTCCCATGGTTTGATTTCTTTCCCTCTACTCACAACAAGAACCCCAAAGCCCCAATGTTCCCTATGATGATGTCATCAAAATATGCCTAGTACGTTTCAAGTCTTTACAAAAGACACCAAAAATTAGTGCATCGTCTACTTAACAGGATCTCCTTTGATAGCCACACCAATGACATGCTTACAAAGCAAAAAGTTCCAGTTGGGTTCTCCTGAGTCTGGTTTTTTTCCCTGTTCTGTGTGCTCTGTGTGCACACTTCTGAGAAGCAGGTTTTGTAATAGCGATTCAGCCAGGCTAAATCACAGTGGCAGAAGCTTATGCAACTGCTAAAAACCTATGAGTTAAAAATGGAATTGTCTTGCAGAGTGGGGAAGGCAATAATATCAGTGATGTGAAAATAGAAAGTAAGGAATTAGTATTTCAGCAATTCAGGTCTCTTACCCACATTTTCCGGTACCAGAAGGTCTCGGTGTCAAATTCCAGAATAAGTTGAAAGTGCAACCTCTTATTAGAAAAAATAAAGAAATCCAACTTCCACAATTTCAATATTCTGTCTCCCGTTACGCCAGGGTCAGGAACCCTCTTGATGGACTTCTAGCGATCATGTCGCAACCCACGTTTTGTGTTTGTTAGAATCTGTGTGTTCAACGAATGCCCATAAGGACACAGATTTTTAGATGTTTCTAAGTGGTTTTTGGTAATTTGCTATTTTAAAAATACTTGTGAGACCTTTATAGTTGCCATAGTGATATAATTTCCATAAACACGATTTTTATTATTTTTTTTGTGGGAATCTTTTTGAACATTAAAGGCTGAAGTTGATAATGCATGGTTGGGGGGAAGTAGGTGGTGAGTTTGGCAACCAGCCCATTGCTGCTTCCCTCAAATGCTGCAAATCTGACTCCAAGAATCCATATTATGGCGGAGACCCGGCTCCCTAAATAACACAGCGGACGGCAGAGGCTTGTGGGACATGGGCCCGGTTAGGAGAGGAGTCCAGCCTGGCTCAGGATGAAGTCAGCAGGGGGTTGGATTGTGGGTGCCTGCTCTGCTAGCCAATTGTTGTGTCTGGGTCACAGTGACCTGCGGTCTGTCCCCAAACTTTGGTCCCATCAAGCCTTTGAAGGCCAGTCGTCCTGGGTGGTGAAGAGCCTAAGGGTTCTTTTTTCCTTTTACTCAGATTCATCAAAAGAAAAAAAATCCCATTTCATGCACAATCCTGTGAAAATGCTGAGCCATTTGCAGTGGAAAATAATAGGAAGTAGTAGAGTCAAAACACAGCAGTATTATTTGTTAAGCAAAACAAGAAAACACTGAATAAGAAATGGTTTTAGAGTCCTCTGGAATGCCAGCGAGGGAAGAAAAACAGATTTCATGGGAAAACAGGTAGACGGTCTTTGGCACCAATGGCATGAAACTCTTTATTAATGATGTTAGGCATTGGTTTTGGCTCACAGAGGAGCTTCACCGTTAAATGTAATTTCCCAGAACGTGGACCGTACAGAGGGATCAAGGGAGAAGCAAAACAGAGGAGAGAGAACATTTTCTAATAACTGAAAACATTTTGGAGAAGAAACGGTCGGTAAAAGGAGCTGGAGGTGGAAGTGTGTCAGAGTGAGATGATCCCACTGAGGGCCTTCTGGTGAGCAGGCCAGTGCTCAGTGCCACGTGCTGCCTGATTGAGCACCTGGCACAGCCAAGGGGTTTGAATCATGCCGAATTCTGAATCACAAGGAGTAATAATTACTAGAAAGCCATTGTGTTGACTGTTATAATTTATGTAATGCCGGAAATTTGAACAGGGACCCCCCAGAGGAGGCTGCACCAGACTTCCTGTCTGATGGAGTGCTGATCTCTGTTCCATGAAAGCCAGACTTCAATGCCTGGGGGAGGGGGAGGGTGTGTGCACCTGTAGGCTTGTGCACCTGGTATGTGTGTGCACGTGTGAGCCTGTATACCCGGCATGTGTGTGCATGTGTGTGCATGTGTGAGCCTACAATCTGGTGTGTGTGCACGTGTGAGCTTGCACACCCAGCATGTGTGTGTGCACATGTCAGCCTGTATACTCAGTGTGTGTATGTGCATATGTCAGCCTGCACATTGGTGTGTGTGTGCACATGTGAGCCTGTACACCCGTTGTGTGTATGCACATGTCAGCCTGCTCATCAGTGTGTATGTGCAGATGTGAGCCTGCACACCTGTCATGTGTATGTGCACGTGTCAGCCTGCACACTGGGCATCCCGAATGTACACAGGGCAAAGGCATGTTCAGAGGTTTGCATCCGCTCCTACTCACAGTCTCACCCTCACACAGTGGGTAAAGGTCAGGGGACTGTCCCATCTGCAGACTCTGTGGCGACAGCAGCCACTTGCTGACGCCATTGACTGGTTAAGTGTGTTTATTGCAAAGGAGAGCGTGATGGATGAGAGGAGCGAGAGGACGTTTTGTGCTTCCAGATCAGTGCGGCTTGGAGCATGTCTCATTCCAAGGGTGGCCCTGGCCGAGTCTCCCTGAGAATGCGGATGGAGAGCAGGAGCCCTGCTGCTGAGCCTTCCCTGCGCTGGGCAGGTGGCTGGTCCAGGACCCGGGGGCCAGCCTGCAGTGACGTCTTCCTGGGCTGCTCAGAGGGCTTCCCGGCATTTTTGTTGGCCCTGAAATAGCCCAGATGAATTGGGAAGCTGTCAGCAAGTGGCTCACTACCTCGTCTTGAGTGAGAATCAGAACCAGAACAGTGCCTGCAGCGCTGCTCCAACCTCTTCCCTTAACACATTTAATGGAAAACTTGTTTATTTTAATAATGCATCCGTAGCAGGCAGCTTGGCTGGGGCTGGTGGGTGGCAAGGAGAAGCAGCACTGGGGCCTTCCTGCCTGTCGCCCGCTCTGGTGGCCACAGCCCCTGCTCCGGGGAGGAGCGCATGTCCCTCGATTTAGGGTGAGGCCGCCGGCATGCGATGTGGAGGGAGATGTGCTCTGGGAGCTGCCTTCTGAGACGCTCCTCGCTGCTCCCCGTGCAAGGACTGGGAAGGTTTTATTCTCTGAGAGGGAGCAATGAGTAGAAGCAGAATCATCTGCCATGCTGCCCAGAGGCTGAGGCGTGGGAGGGCAGGGTCCTCTGTGGGTTCTAGAGCAAAAAGGACGTTTGATGATGTAGAATCAGGGATCCAGCTTGTTTATTTATTTATTTATTTATTTGGGGGGTGCTTCCCTGAATCTTGGTGACTCTTATCTGGATATAACTTCTTTATTTTGCTGAGGGCCTAGATCCCACTCTGCCACGTGATAACTGAGTGGCCTTGTGCCAGTTACTTAATATCTCTGTGCCTCAGTTTGTTCATCTGCAAAATGGTGTTAATGATAGTACCTACTTCACGGGAGCCTTTTGAAGGGAAAATGGGCTGTTACACATAAAGTGCTTTGGGTATTGTGACGTTTACATGCCCCCCTGGTTCTAAAGCATTAAAGAAAACCCTCCTCTTCCCCTCCCCTCCACCCCCCACCACTCCCCAGCCTCTGATAACCACCACTCTACTCTCTGTTACTAGAAGTTTGGCTTTTTTTTTTTCATTCCATATGTAAGTGAGATCATGTGATACTTGTCTTTCTGTGTCTGGCTTATTTTACTTAGCATCATATCCTCAAGTTTTATCCATGTTGTCGCAAATGGCAAGATTTCCTTCTTTTTAACAGCTGAATGTATCCCATTTTTTAATCTGTTCATTCATGTAGGCTGTTTCCATATCTGACTATGATTTACAATGAACATGGGAATGCAGATATCTCTTCAAGATAGTGATTTTATTTCCTTTGGATGTTTCCCAGAACTAGGGTTGCCGGATCATCTGGTAGCTCTATTTTTAACTTTTTGGGGAACTCCACACTACTTTGCATAATGGTTGTACCAATTTACATTCCCACCAACAGTCTACAAGCGTTCCCTTTTCTCCCCATCCTGACCAACACTTATTATTTCTTGTTAAAAAATTTATTTCATATAATAGTCATTCTAACAGGTATAAGATGATATCTCAATGGGGTTTTGATTTGCATTTCCCTGATGATTAGTGACATAGAGTTACCGTCTCAGGTACCTGTTGGCCATATCTACATGTCTTCTTTGGAGAAATGTCTGTTCAGTTCCCCCGCACATTTTTGATTTTTTATAGATTCTTTTTTTTTTTTTTTTTTTATCTTTTCACATTTATAGAGAGAAATTATCTTTTTGTCTTCAGTGCATATTTATTTCTATTTTACTTTTGACAGATAGAGAGAGAGACAGAGACAGAGACAGTTAGAGAACCGAACTGTGGAAACTCCCCAGTTCAGCATGTGGGTCCTGCCTGGGCCGGAGCCGGGATTCGATCCCCGG
>PVKE010004258.1:0-65947 GCA_004027555.1 Craseonycteris thonglongyai
TTTATTTTTATTGTTTTGACAGAGAGAGAGAGAGATACAGAGATAGAGAGAAGGGGGAGGGCCCAGAACAGTCTCCATAGTTGCACATCATTGGTTTTTCCACATAGTTTCATTCCACAGGTGGGCACGGGGTTATACAGGGCAGGAACTGGGCCGGCGTCTCACCCGGGTGAAAACTGAACTGGGGGCACTCCCCAGTTCAGCATATGGGTCTGCACGGGCTGGGGCCGGGATTCGATCCTCAGTCCCTGGGGCTGCAAAGTGAGCGCTTAACCCACTGAGCCATCCCAGTTTCACCCCCCCCCCCATGCCTTATAATTTTGATTAGTCAAGGAGGCAGGGAGTTGATGAAGAGATAGCTTTCTGGGAGGAAACATTATATTGATGATGGCTGGATTTTTTCTGGACCGCCGTCATACATACACCAAAAGAAAGGGGCTCTTTCCTGTTTATACACATCACCCCTGACTTTCTAGATTCCATGCAAGTGAAACAAAATTAAGTAACGTTTTCCTTGAAATGTGCATACGAGCTTTCATCTAAATTCATGGTTTATTAAGTATTTGGTGAGCTGTGTGCTGTACTGTGCATCAGTCTTCCTCATGTCCAGTGCCCACTTTGCACATTTCCTAAACACTCCAAGCCAATTGGGACCCCCATGACAGTCACTTCTAGTGAACAGCTTTAATCTTGGACTGTTAGAGGTGCTAGAGTATATATTGCATGCACACAATCTTTTTATCAGTGAGGTATTTCTAATACCTCTTAGGTTGTTTTTAAAGCTTCCTGACATACATTTAGATAATGATATTTAGAAATGCTTATGGAACCACTCTTGACTGGATTCCTCACATGTGAGCTGTCTCTGAAGTACCTAGTTATGACACTTTAGTTACTAGCAAACTGCATACAGGTAGTAAATGGGAAGGAATTTGTGTATCCACACACCAGCCCATCTGGAAAGACAGTTTTAAAATACGTTATGTGGCCAATAGTTCAATGGGCTTGGCATCATATTCAAATCTGTATGTTATTATTCAAACCACAGATATCTGGCTCTTTGCACTCAGTTGGTTAATCTTATGATTTATAAGATGAGAGCTCTTTACTCAAACCATGAAATCTCTATTAGCAAGTTACTAAGGGTGTCCCAAAAGTCACGCAAGAAGTAATTTTGATAGAAAACACAGGTTTATAATTAAAAATTGTAAATTTTCATTGCTCAACAATGAAAACGCGTTGTTCTTTTGTGTAGTGCCCCATTTTTAATCACCCTGAACTGTCAGCTTTCACGCTGTCTTTTTGTTGTTGTTGTTGTTGTTAGCAACACTTTACCGCACAAATGACACAAAATTCAAATCTTGCGTGAATTTTGGGACACCCTTTGGAAGCTTTGACTGTCCTTACCAAGCTTTCTCATGTGGGCAGCACAGCTGTGGTGAAGAGCAGGGTCTATGCAGTGCCAACGTTAGAATAATAGCTTCACTGCTTCAAAGCTACATGAATTTGAATGGACATTGAACTTTTTTGTGTCTCTGTTTTCTTATACCCACTCCACTTTCTCATCTAACATTGTCAGGAGTCAGGAACATGAATGTGTAGTTAATTCTCTCTCAAAAGTATCAATTTTGAGCTATTGATCTCTATTCACTCATAAATTAGTGGCTATAATATGTTTCTATAAGAAGCATGTTTTAAGCTCCAGATCAGCATAGAATGTATATCTGTACCCATAAGGACATTGCCTCAGGAGCCTGCTTTCTGCGTGTAGACTCCCCAGCTGGAATCACATCCCTGACTTATCATGACACCTGACAGAGAGACAGCTGTTTTATTTCTGAGCATTGATGATAATTCATGATTGCTTATAGAAATTAAATACTCTTAAAATATTACATTCCGCTTCACCCATGACTTCTAGAGGATGATATAAATGTGAAAGTGATGATGGAAAGATCCAGTCAGCATCTGGAAAAGCCACCAGACCCATGAGACATTGTGCAACTGGCTCAACCAGACAGCAGTCATTTTGAGCAGTAAGCTTAATACTTCCAGTATTTAATGTAACTGGAATGAGCACTTCTCCTGCCTTGCCCTGGTCTCCAGCCCCATAAAGAATTAATGACCTTGACTTGGATAGCATGTAAATGTTACCTCGTAGAGAGACACAGAGAAAAAGCTAAAACTGTTCAAGACTCATTAAGCTCTGTCAAAGAAACAGATGAGCTGATGTAGTATAGGCTCATTCTTTCTATGCTTTCTCTGATCCAGAGACCACTGTACCCATCAGCCTAAGAAGAGCAGTCTAAGGCAGTGACTGAAAAGGTCACGAGCAGGGGAAGATTGTGACAGCCAGTCTAAGTCTGATGGCCTGTCAGGGGCTTCCTGGCCCACCAGACTAGTCCAGCTGCATGTATTCCTCATATGCCCCTCAAGCCCTATCAGACCCTCCCCTGCCAGCACATGTCCCAACTGTGATGTTCCCCACACACAGCGATTCTGATCTGTCTTCACGGTGCTCCCTCGGCGCCAAAACGCAGATGCAGGTGGGTCTTCAGTAAACACTAAGACGTAGTGCATCCTTCCTTCTCTGGGAGTATGTGCAGACCCTTGTGCTTTGACAGTACAGTGTTGTGACCTCACTGGTATATGTTCCATCTGAGTTTTCCTGAAAGAATACACATGGTTATCAGGAGTGGTGGAGCGGAAGTGGACCATTCAGTCATCTCTAGGAACTGGCATGCTGTCTCTGCAAAGAGCCCGGCACTATTTTAGGTTTCCTGGGCCCCACGGTCTCTGCCAATACTACCCAATTCTGCCATCACAGCGTGAAAGCAGCCAGAGACCACACAGCAACAAACTTGTTTATGGACAGTGCAGTGTGCATTCTGTGTAATTCTCACATGTCATGAAATGTTATTATTGTGAGGGCTTTCAGCCATTTAAAAATGCAAAATGTATTCTTGGTTCATGGGCCATAGACAAGGAAATGGCAAGCAGATTTGCCCCCAAGGTCAAAGCTTATCAATCTCAACAAATCCCATCCTCATGTCAGAAGATGAGGTTGTTAACACCCAAAGCACTGGACATGGGGATTCTTCTGAATCCATAGTGTTTATAATGATAAGCAAGGACTCCAAATCTTGTCTCTCCAAACAGGTCCAATTTACTTGAAGGCATGAACTGTATTTCAAATTGGCATGCCTCTGTAACAGCAAGCGAGTCCCTGAGTACTGCCTAAATGTTCAGAAAATAATTCATAGACAGAAATTTGTATATTCTAGAAAACCTCCCAAGGAAACCACGTTGGTCTCCTTTTTATCACTCATTAGAATTTCCATTTCCACCAATTGCCTTTGGCAAAAATAAAGAAAAAAAATACCATGATTATAAAAAATCAACAGTAATTGTTGATTACTCATTTTAATTATAAGTTTCACTTTTTGTCCCCAGAGATTAAGGAAGTGGGAGTGACATTTGGGATGGTGGCAACCCTTTTACTAGGAGCCGAGGGGTACAGAATTCTAGCTGACCAGGCTGCAGACCACTTCCTAATTAATGCAAGTCATGGCTGACCTACTAATAAGAACAGGAGTATTTAATTCTTACTAAATGTTTCTTCCATACAACACCTGATGGGAATAAATGGATTGAATCCTATGTATGAAAACCTATGAAGGAAGCACTGCCATTGTCCTATGTTACAGCTGTGAAACTTAGGTTTAACAATGTCAAATGACTTTTCTGTGGTCACACTGTCAGTGTCTGCAAACTCAACCTCCCAACCACATACCTATTTTGTTACTTTTTTTGCATACAAAAAGATGTATTAAATGTTTGTATATACAAATAGGCTTGACTCAAAGCTCCCAGCACCTTGGTGGAGCAGCCAGCTCCCTGAAAAGCAATGTTCAGATCCAGAACCCAACAGGCCCAAGTTGAATCACTGCTCTGACTCTTAGCCACCAGGGGGCTTTGAGTAAGTCACATATCTTCTCTGACCCTCAGATTCCTCCTCTGAAAAATAAGAACTCTTATCCCTTCCTTCAACAATTGTCATCGGGGAAACTGGGATGGCTCAGCAAGTTAAGCTCTCGCTTTGCAGCCCTGGGGTCCAAGGATCGAGTACTGGCCCCGGCCCTTGTTTCCCATGTGGGAAACCCCTAGTTCGGTTCTCGCATGGGGTGAGCTTCTCATGTGGGAGGGCCCCCAGCTCACAGGAATGTGCCTCCCATGCAGGAGGCCCCAGGCCTGGTTCCTGCCCTGTGTGGCCCCCTCCCACCTGTGTGGAACTAAACCATGTCGAAAACTGATGACATGCAACTATGGAGACTGCTCTGGACCCTCCGCTTCTCTCTGTCTCTGTTTCTCTCTGCCTAAAACAGTAAAGTAAATCTTAAAAAGAATCATCGTGAGGTTAAATGAGAGCTTGTCTATGAAGCATGGGCAACATCCTAAGACCTACAGAACCTCATGGAATTTCCAGTCATGCCATTACATATTATAGCACACAGATGTGAAATGTCCCATAAAAGCACAGCTCCTGCGCATGCTCTGCTCTGTGTGGCTGCTGAGGTCTCGGAGAGGGAGTGTCTACCACAGAGGGGCAGAGGGCTTTTTAGCAGAAGGGTCATATCTGCATAGCATCTGCAGAGCCTTGGAGGCTCAGGTAGACGTCATGCCCATGACACTTGGTCTTACACCTCTTCCAAGACACTTGAAATGGACTTTCTTGCTAGTAATCTTCCTCTCTGTGGCTCCTTATTCCCGTACACGTTTTCAACACCATCCTGATCGCTGTGGTGACCAGTTGCTTTGGTGTTTAATGATTGTTGTAGCTTTTTACTTCATTACCCTGAACACTCAAGCCAAGAGTAAACTCAGTTGGGTCAAGGGGATGGAAAGTTAATCTAGTTGATCTTGGGGTATTAAGTCTGACAGTTCTCACCTGAAAAGGTTCTCTGACTTAAGTTGAGGTGAGACCTCAGTGCACATTGAAGAAGGAAAACATTGGGATTTTCAGGTATTTAGATGGCAGCCTGTGCTGTCCCAGAGATCAGCGAAGAGACTGTTTGATAAGTGCAGCTGTGGTATTAGGAATAATAGATGGAACTTTGATTTGAAGTTCGGTGCTAAGGGCTGAGCTTATGACTTATGCTTTAGGTAGCCCACCTTTCTCCTCCCCGACTTCTAAAATAAGCATGATCAGATAAGGCATGGAGGGATAGACTAGGGCAGATGCAAATAACAATAACACACAAACAAAGCAAACCAAAACAGCTCTGTAACGCAACACACAAAAATGAGACTATCATGTGGCTGCTCAGGGTCCCAGGCTCCTGTGAAGCATGACTTGCTGTGCTAGTGGAAAAGGGGGCATTCTAGAGGGAGGCACTACCAGTGATATGTTTGGCCTGGAAATGACATAGGCAGGCACTTCCACTCAACAACTCATGGTCCAGAACCCATCCCCAGGGCCCAGAAGTGCTGTGTCAGTCACTGCCCTGAAGAAAGAACCAGTCTTGTTGAAGGAGCAACACTAAGGTCCCACATCTGGACCGCATTCTTGCAAACAACAGACCTCAACTCGTGGGGCCAGAGTGGAAGAGAAATTTACCACCAGGGTGTTGGAGATTTTTCAGAATTGATGAGAAGGTTGAGGATTGGGTTCAGAAAGGAGCCAGAAATCAAGGGCAGGCAAGGACATCCCAGGGGCCAGTCTGGTTGCAAGGCTGCTGCTGATACCACCTAAAGGCTGGGAGATATGGGGGTTATGGCAGAGGGGTGTAGTGTGAGGGGTGCATTGCCTGCCCAGGGAACACATGATCTTAGTGATTTGCTGTAACAGAAATGCCATGGGGATGTCAGGATATCTCAGCAGGTTGAGTGCTTGCCTTGCAACCATGAGGTCCGAGGATTAAATCTGGCCCCAGCCTGTGCAAATCCATATGCTGAACTGGGGCACAAATTGTAACCTCCAGGATGCTGGTGAAGGTTCATGCCTCCCATGTGGGAGGCCCCAGTTTGGTTCCTAACCCGTGTAACCCCATATCCATTTGTAACTATCCATTTGAAACTATCCATTTGAAACTATGTCACAACTAATGATGTTCAACTATGGAGACTGCTTTGGGCCCTCCTCCCTTCTCTCTCTCACTCTCCCTTTCTCTCTCTCTCTCTCTCACCTTCTCTCAAAATAATAAAATAAATGTTTTAGAAAATGCCATTTCTCCACACACCCCCTCCCATGGGACCACCCATGTTACTTACAACTAGGGCAGGGTATCCCGAGAAATAACAAGTTGTGTAACTTTGTCATTGCAAACTCATGTGTTTCATACTTAACCATTAAAACTTAAAAGGAGAGATAAGAATCACTAGCTTGTGTGATTGCTTCTATGAGAAGGTTGACAAATGTCACATGCCACCCCTCCATCAGCTTCCTTCTTGTTGGCATTTCCTTGGAGTTTCTGAATTAACAGACATGGTTTCAGGTGAATAGCCCCCATTGCAGGAGAGAGACCCAAGGACAGTCCAGGCCCATTTGAGTCTGGCCATCATGAACACTGAAGCTGGTTAACTGGGAACCCCCTGGGTCTCAGGGCCAGAAGCTGAGTCTGCATTTGGAACCAATATAGGCTTTATAAGTGTTTTAGAGAGATGACTGATTCGTTTAATTCAACATGAAGAAAAGATCTGCTTGGATTTGTGAGATTAGGAATAAGAGAAATGTGAGGGGAAAACATGCTTTAAGGCAGGCCTTGGTAGACTTTTTCAAGGCAAGGACTGCATATCCAAGTGTTGCAGTTCACTGTTTTATTATCCAGCTGGTCATCCCAAAATTGCTTGGCGGTCTACCAGTGGATTAGGGCATGGGAAGAATTCCCACTGATCCTGAGAAATGTTTTTTTATAATTGATTACTTAATCTTGAGAGATTTTGATAAATAACATATAATGTTCAGTGGTCATATTTTAAAGCTTTTAAATGATATGTCAGTTGTGAGGTTCTGACAAACACATCATCATCTTTTTGTGATGGAGTCTTAATAAAATGTGAGTATTTGTGGCTCAGGAACCCCAATTCTTTGTAGTCCTTATCTGCTTAAATCACTTTAGGACTTTGAACCATTTACCCTGGTGCTGAGAGTTCTGTTAGTACAGTTCTACTAAAAGGCAAGCTGCCAACGCTTGAAGGAATCAGGCCACTCTCTATGCGTGTATGTACTGGAAACAGTTTCATTGGAGACTCAGACACTGTTTCCAGCTGTTGCCCTTTTTCCCTTAACCTGTTTGCCTCAGCTCTTTGGACCCTGGTTTCTTCTCCATGTTCTGAGCACCTTTCTATGACACGGTAGGACTCTTAAGTCCCCTCTATCCCTAACATTTTCATATTTAAATGTCAGTGCCATAAACGCATAGCATGATGGCAGGAAGTCTGTGTTCACACCAGATGACTTTATAATGAAATATTTACATATTTTCGCATTTCCCTCAGTGGGTGGGCTGGAACAAAGGTTCACAGCTGTAATGGCTGGGGCAGGACCCAGCACAGGGCTGTCTCTGTATCTCCTTCCGGTCCCCTCAGGGGATGCTGACATATGTTCTCCTTTCCCCCTGCTGACACTATCTGCTCTGAAGAAAGCAGCCTGCTTTGCTCTCTTTTACCCTCTTTTCCCTTTCTTTCTACAAAATTTGCCTTATTAGTGTAACTTTTCTCTTTGCTAAAGGCTGTTCTTGGGAAGGTGCATGTGGGTGAAATGACAGCTCAGCCTTCCCATTTCACAGCAACCTGAAATTGGAATCAAAGAGACTTAAGCCTTTCACTGCTTCTATGAAATAGGACCAGCGACTGGAAGGAAAACCGAGGAGTTAGATTTCAGGTTCTTGGTCAGCTCCCTACAGTGGGAAAGGCTGTCCTGGGAAGGTCAAGCAGAAGGAGGTCACTGCCATTGTGTCGCGTTATCCTGAAGTGTTTCCTGCACCGGAGGTCAGACACACAGGCCTGGTGCCTACAATCACACAAGCTTATGGTTGTGAGCCCCTGAGTATGTCCCCGAGTCCAGAGGCTCATGGTGCTGAGCCAGCCCCTCTCTGTGCACTGTGCACAGGGCATCCATTCAAGGCCAAGGCACATTCAAGGGAAAATGGGCACCTGTGCTCAGGAACTGCCCAGGTGCAGGCTGTGCCCAAAGAGGAAGTAACCTTTCAGCTCTTATTGTGGAAAAAAATCCTCTAGCAAGCTGTTCTTTTTGCAGGAATAAGTTCATCTAGCACTTGCCTTATTAAAAGAAAAACCAAACCACTATGTGGACAGCAAGCCTGTAAATGTTGGGATTTTTAATAGATGTGCCTAGAAAGGTGCCCAGCCAGGAGACTACCATGTCACTTTATGTCGTGCTCAGGCCTCAGGACAAAACCACAGACCTCCGGGAAGGTTCTAGATCAACTTTCTCTGTTCCACACCCTCATCTTTTTAGATCTTTTTTGTGTCCTGTTCAACCTCTCTTGATCACACTCTGACCTCCCTTTCTTCCCATCAAACAGTTTCTACTAAAGGTTAATTCTCAACCATCACCAGGTAGGTTCCCCCCAAGTCCATGTGCCCATGTCTCCAGACAGATAACAGAAATATAAGGATTTGCATGTGTCAAAACCTATTCCATAAAGAAGGTATTCCAGGACCCGGCACTGGCCCACCCAGCCCTCACATATCTAAGAATTACATGGTTAGTCTCTGCCCTGCACCCAGCATCAGTTAGTCACAGTGCGAACACAGTGCCCAACATGCATGGGCCCTGATAAAGTGGACGGCAGAGAAGATGAGAGAGAAGATATGGACCCTTCCCTCTAGGAACCCACATGTAGCGCCCCCACAGGGACATTAAGACTGCTCTTCCTGGCTTTATCCCAGTATGCACCGTGCCTTTATTCTGCACCAATTGGGGCCCTTGTGGGAACAAAGATGCATTCTGGTCTGGACCTGCAGTCACGAAGTTAGTGTAATGTAAGATGGCAATTATTCAAATCCTAAGGGTATGGCACATACACATCTCCAACATAATTTAAACACCTTAGGAATGATACCGTCTGATTTAAAACTGGAGAAACAAGAACATTAGAAAACTAGGCAACCACTAGTTCATTAATTGAAAATAACTTAGAGGAAAGGCTGATAATGAGAAAACTTTTGGCTGACCCCCTTCAGGTGTCCTCAAACTTTTTAAACAGGGGGCCAGTTCACTGTCCCTCAGCATGTCCACACATGTGCACTGCGGGCCCGGGACGAGTCGGCTGCTAAGCAGGACATGCAGCGTTGGCAAAAACACCCAGCGGGCCAGATAAATATTTTCGGCAGGTCACCTGTGGCCCGCGGGCCATAGTTTGTGGACCCTGCACATCATCACATCACTGGGGGTGTGACACACAGTAGACAGGGTCGGAATGTTCCGGGCCTCGCTTTCTCACTGATTGAAGAAGCTTCCCCTCCCATAGGCCAGGGCACAGAAGGTGAGCCCTGCAGCTGCTCCGGCTCAGTCAGGCACTCCACCCCTCTGGCCTCCATCCTTCCCGCTTCCTTAGTATCTAGTAGGCTTTGGCGAGGGTGTGGAGATCTCAAGAGTCCCCGAGACTTAGAGATAGAGAGACAGACCTTACTTAGCACTTGGCCAGTCCTCCCCAAAGTACTTAGCAGGCCAGAAATTCCCCTTTACTCCTAAGGCAAATTAAGGTTTCCTTGAACTCTTTGGGTAGTGTAACATACCATACTGAGATGGCTGTGCCCGTTAAAAGAAACTCAAGCCAGAAATGAGAGATAAATAGTGACGAGTGGTTATGGTTGACTTTGCAGCTGTCCAGGCTGAGGCAAGCCTTCCTAACTAACAACTGACATTTGTTCCACCACTTTCCCAACTCAGGCTTGGCTGCTTTCTCTCCAGGATGATGTAAATATGGCTTTGTTTCTATGTGCTTGGATTTTGTACAAGTATAATCACTGTTTCATTGTAGCATTAAATTGAGTCTGTGAAAATCATCACTACAGGAAAAGAAAGCTGAAAGGGGAATTGAAAACTATGGAAAAGGGACCTTGGAGGCTACTGGGGAGATAGCCTTTCCAGAGTAATGGGTCTTTGTTGACTCTGGATTCAGGTGATGGCAGGATGTGAAAAAGCAAATCAATTTTTTTTTGCACTAAGAAAGCATTAAAACAGATAACACTTAACTAGGCATGGGTAGGTTGCCAGGATGGCTCAGCAGGTTAAGCGCTCACTTTGCAGCCCTGGGGTCCGAGGATTGAATCCCGGCCCCAGCCCATGCAGACCCATATGCTGAACTGGGGTGTGCCCACAATTCAGTTCTTGCTGAGGCCCATGCAGGAGGCCCCTGGCCTGGTTCCCACCCTACGCAGCCCCTGCCCACCTGTGGAGTAAACTATGTCAAAAACTGATGATGTACAACTATAGAGACTGCTCTGGGCTCTCCCACTTCTCTCTGTTTCTCTCACTCTGTCAAACAATAAAAATAAACCTTAAAAAAAAACCAAAACACAACTAGAGATGGGGAGGGTGAGAGAGAGAGACTAAAAGAGGTGGAGAAAGGTGGATTTTCAGGTAAGCTGCTCAAATACCCACCCAAACCAAAGTCTGAGGACCTCAATGTCCCTGCCTCCTTTGGCATTGCTGAAGTCCTCAAATACGGTCCTTCGCGTAGAAGAATGTCAAGGGACTGCCCTGAATGGAGGAGGGTAGCCAAGTTAACTTTGAGTGGCAAATGGATTTGCCATGAGACAACCCCACGTCCCGGGCTCTCCCCATGAATCTGTATGTGTTGAGCTAAGTGGTCTCTACCAAAGGCATGGGCTGCCCACCCCACAACACAACGTCTTGAAAATGTCCTACTTAAATGTCTCCAACCACAAAGAGAACCATTTGTTGTCTTTTTTCCCCCGGTACGAATAAAAGAATAGTAGAATTGAAGCAGTCAATCAGAGTGCTGGGAGAAACTGTGAGTTAGCAGCCAGTAAGCTTATAAGAAAATCTGAGCAATCACAGGGATGGAATAGAAAATCACACCCACACTTCATTTCTTCCTCGTTTATGGCACAGGGAGGAGCGCTGCCCTCTGGTGGCTGGCTGGGTCCATAGAGGGGTGCGTTGTCCTTGTGTTCCAGTGTGGAGTTGGTGAAACTGTCAGGTGTCTCTGATGATAACGAGATGTTTGCAGTTAGTAATATGCAAATGCGCAGTACTAATTAGTGAGGGAGGCTGTCAGCTTTGCAAGGTGGCAGCTCCATTTGTCTCCTGGCTTAATGTTCACCAATTTCTTTTTTAGCCCCCCACCTCCATTTAATTTTGCTATCAGCACCTCAGATAAAGTATCTTGTGGCAGCAAAAAGGCAACACATGCAAATAGGAATAAATATGATTCTCTGTATTAGAACGAGGCCGTTTGTTTTTAAATACAGATCTGTCCAGCATTGTTTGTCTTCTGCAATTTCCTAGGACCCAGATTTCTCAGGGTGCTTGGAGTGCTCCTAGAGAGCACTGGGGGTGGAGGGCGTAGGCACTCGTTAGTAGTCAGAAGCCACAGGCCATTTCATTCAGGAACAGTCCTCAACCCCATCTCACTACCTGCATTTTCTTTTGATCCGTACCTGGCCTCATTAAAACATGACAATTGGCAAGACTGATGTTACCCAGGCAGATGGAGTCACCAAATGTTGAACCATTACCTGAGCTGCCAAACTGTGTGAAGTATAACAGGATACAAGCTCCAGTCTGTTCTCTAGTTGGCCAGGCCTGCAGTGTCAAGGGAAGAGCAGTGAAGACACTGACCCAAGTTGTACCCTAGGGTCCTGGGTGAATGACTCAGTCTCCTGAAGTAGGGATCCACCACAGCACTTCCCTTGAGCACGTTGTCAGTGTCCCTGGGCCTCAGCTTTTTCCTCTGTAAAATGGGCTAACAGAAGTAGATAGATTACCTACCAGGCAGTGAACGCCAGCCCTGCCCATCCCACCAGACTGGTGAAGTTCAGAGGACACGGTTCACCAAATTTGGGGTGATGGCTGGTGAATATTGTAAGCCCTGCAGCATTGATCAAGGAGAATAGAACTCGGGGCACATGTGAGTGAAGCGGGCAACATTCCAGCAAATCCAGAAGGCATGGCTGAGCTGGGTTCTTTCTTCACATGAAGATGTCCCAAAGGCACAAACTTCAGAAAATCACCAGAGGCTGTCCACTCTGTAGGAGTCCCCCCAAAAGCGCAAGGCTCCTGGTCCTTTGACCAGGATGAGAACTCTTCCCCATGGGAAGAAGGGGGCTCCATGTTTGTGGAGAGAACCCCGCAGATGGAGCCTGCCTTCTCTTCAGCCATTTAGAGCCTGATTCAATAGAGGACTTGTTGACAATGTCCATGGCTTATGAGATCACCCCCAACTCAACTGTGCCTGGCCATTGGCGGAACCACCACAGAAATCCTAGCAACCACTTTCAAGGCCTCTGGAAACCTCTCTCTGCGTTCGCTGTGTTCATAGGTAGGGCGACTGTAACAGCAGGACGACTTCTGTGCCTTTTCTTGGACCACACTCAGCCACACAGGTTTAGGAAAATGGGACACAGCAGTGCTTCGCTCAGTTGTAGACTTCTGTATATGGTTTAGTTTTGGGCAAGGGGAGAATTCACTGTGACTGTTGCTTGTCACTCTAATATCAAGTTGAAATGTTCTGCCATCTATTGTGGACAAACAGCAGGTGTATTCAAAGAACCAGAGAAACTGCTGGTTTTACAAAGCACCAGTAAAATATCTGCTCTTTGTCTTGGAAATGACTCCCTAAGTGGATGGGAAACAATCCCTCTGTGCCCTTCTCTCATCCCAGGGTGGTACCCTTATAACTAGGATCATGTGTCCCATCTGCACTAGTCCCAGGGCCCTGCAGGCCCCCTGCTTTCTGCTCCCTTAGAGGTCATAATCTTGATCATCTCATGCCAGATTATCTGGGAACAAAAGCCTGGGGAGAAAGCAGCAGGAGAGGTAAAGAAAAGGTTGGCTTTGCAGAATATGACGTAGACATCGGGAGCCCACTCCAGGTAACAGCCCCTTAGCAGCCCCGTCTCCCGGGCCGGTCTGCCCCACTGATGCAGACATTAGTCTTACCAGGTCTTCATCAGAGAGCTGTCTTTCACCTGGGCCCGAACCATGTCATCTCCATTTTCATCCCACAGCTGTCTGCCAGAGATTGTAGATATTTTCATCTTACTGAACAAATTGAATATCACATCATAGGTTCTTGGAAAGTTGCAAACCTGCCACCGTGCAAAGGCGGAAGCTGAGCATCGGTGAAATGTGCTTTTATGGAGAGGTGGTGGGAGCTGGCGTCAGTCTCTCCTGATGGCTGAGACTCAACAACACAGGCACTATGGGGTCTGAGCAGAGTGTACAGGGACAGCTTTATCCAGGAGAGGTGGAGAAGGAATGCGTTAGGAGGGCAGTGGAAGGAGAGATCCACACCTACTTGGAGCTGGAGGTGATGAATGTGAAGTGAAATTAGCAGCATGGTTGTGTGTTGACCCTGAGCCAACTTCAGCCCAACGGGCACAGGCACGAAAGCAGAGATTAGGGTTTACCGTGGCTGGGGTTTTACCAGAAAGTATGACGAGACAGTATAGTCCGGGGAAGGACAGAGTAAGGAGGGAACCGGGACCCAGCAGAGGGATTGCCCAGAAAGTGGGGGGCCTGGACCAGAGAACTGCTGCATCAAGTCATGAAAGGAAGGAAGCTGGAAGGGAGTGTCAGAGAGGGGGGAGATGGCAACTGACAGTGGCAGGAGGAGGGGGGCTGCCCCTGGGGTGGGGGCTTCAGGAGGCTGGGGAACGAGCTCACTGGAGGGGGCTCAGAGAAGGAGACCAAGATGGTGCAGGACCACCTGTATGGATATTGAAATTGCTAAAAGTTAGAGAGGTTGCAGCGAGCTAGGGGCCGGAATCCTCAAGGCTGCTGTAGATAGTTCAACGAGGAGAGGTAAGGCACTGGACTGTCAGAGAGCATGTGCTCCATAACAGGGGCCCAGGGAGGAAGTTGAGACCGCAGCATGGAAGCAGCAGCCGGACCCACCAAGCCACCACAAGACAGCTGAGCCAGGGGCACCCACAGTGTGCAGGCGACAAAGCCCCTAGCTAAGGGAGTAGAAGGAAGGCAGTGCCCTCGGGGAGAAGCTGCTTCTCGTTAAGAGCAAGCAGGCAAAATGAGTGTTCAGAGAAAAGCAACTGGAAAGAGGGGCCATGGGCTTGATAATAAACCTCACGTTCCAAGAGGTACCGTGGGAATAGCGGAAGGTGGTAGTGTGGTACAGCCTTCCTGCATTTGGTGTATGGCATCTAGAACCTACACACTTGGACTAATCATGCTGGGTGAGCCTGGCAGGCGGGCAGCCCGTGCTGTTGCTGGGACTGCTGCATGCAGGGAGTGTGGTCCTCACTCGTCCAAGGGCCAGGGTCTCTCACTTGAGACCTTCGCAGGAGACCAGGTGGGGCTGTCCACCGCGTGCCATTGCAGCTCTGACCACTCCAGGCAAGGGCCCTGACACATAATGGTGGCTTCTGCCCTCAACCTGGGAACCCCCTCACCCAACCTGATTGCTCCCCTGAATTCCCACAGATCTGAGACTCGAGCTCTATTTCTGGACACACAACTTCTCTAAAGTCAGTGTACTGGGACAATTCCATGTCATGCCTGGAGTAAGGGGAGCATGGTGCCTGGTTCCCAGAAAGCCCGCAGCAAACATGGTCACGGGATATTTAGGAGCTGTTGTACCATCAGTGGTAGTGCTCATGTAATGAGATGACAGTGATGGTAAAGGGTGCCTCTGGGCCCCAGGGTCACCCTAGGACAAGGATGGCGTAATCTGGGCCTAGAGAGCCACGGGTAAAGGGGGCAGTGGCACATAGGACTGATTGTGACCAAAGGAGCTGGAGGCCTCCAGGGCAACAGCACTCTGAAAACAGCCAGATTCTCATTTTCTACCCAGGCAGTCTCCTCTGCCTCCTCCAGGCCTGCCCAGACTCCAAATCTTATGTTATCTTCTAAGTACTTAGAAAACCAAAACTTCGTCCTGAATTGTTGCATAGCCAAAGTCACACAGCAGTAGTAAGTGGTTGGCTTATGGAACTTGGTCATTGTTGCTCAGTGATCAGATTTGACTTTATACGCTGGGACACAGAGGTGCACCCAGGATCCCCTTGGAACCTGCCTTTTACTTGAAAGCAGAGACCATGCCAAGTGCTAGGGAGGGCACTAAATGTGTGAGCAAGACCCAGCAGGTATTTGTTCAGTCTCCAGTATTGTCCCCTTGTCAAAGCCATGAGTTGTCTGCCCCAAGAAGTAGATGGCTACCAGAGGTAGCTGTTCTCAAAGGAAGAGATGGCATGGATTTCCACTGAGCCATCACCTCCCACTCATTCTCTCCCCTTCAAGAGCACAGCCTGTGTGTCAGAAAGGACTGTCCAGCACCGGTACCTGGTCCGGCTTGAGCAGGATAAAGCTCCGGTGCCTGTAGAATAGGCCACCTTGCCTCTTTAGCCTAATGCACAGTCAGTGTAGCTATTCCATTGTGAGGCCATGGCAAAAATTCGCAGAAAACTCAAAAGATGAAAGTGGGTGGGGACAGGGGTTGCTGTCAGGAATGACTTAGCCCTGAGCTTAGAAATTTGCCTGACTTTGCCACCTTCCATCTCTCCTACTTCTCCATCTGCATCCTAGAAACAGCATGGCAGCATCCTATGATGGTGCCTGTAGCAATGGCCACTCCCACCCCCTCTCATTCATGCGGAATTCTGGAGCTGCTTCCCCATAGTCAGGATGTGTCGATACAAGTTGAAAAGCAGACTCTTGTTCTTTGAGCAAAAGAACAAAGAACAATTAATAACCTGATGCAGTTGGGTATTAAACTATTCTGAGTGTTTATAATTTACAGTTAATTAACCTTCCTAATTTCCTGAATGATACACATAGTTTTTTATATACATTTATAGTTTTTAAAATACATTTTCACTGATAATAAGAAATAATTATACAGAATAGCTCAGAATAATTAAGGTGACTATTTCTCTGTTAGTATTTTCTTTTGAAAATATATATTATAATGAACTTTTCCAAGATGCATCCTAGGAGGAAATATTTTCATCACATAATTTTAAAGCTAAAGCCAATATATAAAAGAAATGTTACATATAATTTTCAGGCTATAATTTTGGTTTGTAGTGAAAAATTCTAACTTTCAGAAGAGGATAAAATAAAGTCAGCACCTTTAAGAAAGCCATCATAAATACAAACTGTGGTACATCTCAGTTGGCAGTTAAGTCATTATCAAATTAAAATTCCAGTTTCAAAATCTCAATCATTTTTAACTTTCTTGTAAATATTAACAAGATGATCAGCTTTGGTAAAATGCTGAGAAGAAAGTATAACTAAGGAAATTAAAAGTCACAGTAGGGTTGATAATATGAGATCCGACAGTTAAGTTCACGAACTTACCACCATGCACTTACGTTGGCAGCACTGTACAAACCACTCAGTAATGTTTCATAACCTTGGTATATCAGTGTCTCACAGCTGTGTTCATGTCAATATGTGGTGGCCTCTTGCTGAGTGGCGTCCATTATTGTTGTTGCGTGTTTTGTGTCTCATTGCAAGGATGTTGGAGCTTGAATTAGAGCAACAAACAAACAGTCATTTTCTTATTCAACTTGGCAAGAGTGGAAGTAAAATCAGGGACATGTTAGTCTAAGTTAATGGGGATAATGATATGAAGAAAACAGCAGTGTACAAATAAATGAAACATTTTTCTGAGGGAAGAGTAAGTGTCACTGATGACGAGAGGTCAGGGCAGCCAGTAAAAAGCAGAACTGATGAAAACATTGCAAAAATTTGTCAAATTGTGTCCCAATATTGTCTGAGAAGTATAACAGACCAAGTAAACATTGATGGAGAAAACAGTTAGGAAAATCTTAACTGAAAACCTTGGCAAGAGAAATGTGTGTACAAAAATGGTCCAACTAAAAACCTCACCAATGAGCAAAAACTAAGGAGAGTCAAAGTTTGCCAAGACCTTTTGGAGGCAAAATAATGTTTTGGGCCATGTTTTCACTAGTGATGAAACATGGGTGTACCAATAAGCACCACCCTGAAACAAAGCACCAAAGTGCACAATGGAAGTCAGCCAGTTCTCCATGACCAAAAATGTCTGTCAGTCTTAATCAAGAGTCAAAATGGTATTGCAGCTTTTTTTTATATCAGAGGAATTGTTCATTGTGAATTTGTACCAACTGAACAGTCAACCGAGTTGATTATTTGGAAGTGCTGAAAAGGCTGCGTGAAAAAGTTAGACGAAAATGACCTGAACTTTTCACCAACAACTCCTGGCTGTTGCATCACAACAATGCACCAGCTCACACAGCACTGTCTGTGAGGGAGTTTTTAGCCAGTAAACAAATAACTGTATTGGAACACCCTCCCTTCTCACCTGATCTTGCCCCCAATGACTTTTTTCTTTACCTGAAGATAAAGAAAATATTGAAAGGAAGACATTTTGATGACATCCAGGACATCAAGGGTAATATGTCAATGGCTCTGATGGCCATTCCAGAAACAGAGTTCCAAATTGCTTTGAAAGGTGGACTAGGCTGTGGTGTCAGTGCATAGCATCCCAAGGGGAGAACTTCAAAGCTGACCGTAGTGATATTCAGCAATGAGGTATGCAGCACTTTTTTTAGGATGAATTTGTGAACTTAATTGTCACCCCTCTCACATTTTAACTAAGACACTAAACCACTCTCTGCATAGATTATTAAATTAATATTGAAGTCAGAGTATTGTGGCAGATTTTTCTTTTTTCTTTTACTTGAACATGTTTCAAAAGCTGAATTTAAAACAATGTCTGATAGGTTCCAGGGTACAAATTACAGGTCTTCTCAGGGCTGCCAGATACCAGTAACGGACTTGTAGAGGATTGTATTGGACAGGATGGTTTGGCATAGAAGGAAGTCCCCATTGGCCAAGGCCATTTTCCTCATGGCATGCACTGGATCTGAAATCACAGGTGGAATTGTGGTAGAGAGAGGTCAAAAGAGTAGAATGGAAATGGGAAGAAACCAAAGATGAATGTCTTTTCTTCCAGTATTTCCCATGCATCTACTCCTTTCATGCACCAGTTATGTAATCTGAGCAAATTATTTCAACTTTTTTTCCCTTTAATTTTCTTAAGGAAAAAGAATTAAGATAAAGACAGCATTTACTAGAGTGGTTGTTTTGAGGATTAAATGAAAACTTACTGAAACACACATGCACACATTTTGCCTGTAAGTTTTGATAGAAGGAAGGGCGGAATAATTATGTTGCCTGACCTGGTTAGAGAAAAGGGTCGCAGTGAAGTGCTTTCCATATCAGGGATGTCACAATGACATAGCCTTAGTTTTAGTCACCATTTGCCATAGATCAGCCTTGCCTCCTAGTTCCTACCCTTGCCAACCATTTTTCATTATAAAAAAAAAAAGTGACTAGGACATGAGTGGAGGTTGTTTGTTGGGGTTGTCTTATTGCAGAAGAAATATAATTTTTGCAGATGCTTTTAAAAATGAATGATAAAAAATCCAACAAAGCTTCTTGGCTCTGATCATTGGGTATATCCCCTGAAGATTCTTGTTCCCAGTTGGGAATTTGCCCAGAGCCTCTAGGGAAGTGTGGGCCATTTGCTGTTTCTCTTCTCCAGTTACCCGGACCAAAGAGGTGATCAATAATTAGGTTCCCCTGATCACAAGGTTATTCTGTTACCAGTTCATGGGCTCACAGGGATGAGGCCAGATGGCTTGGCAGTACATCAGTCTGGTCCAAGCTCATCTGCCACTTGAGCATCTCTGTTCCCTCAGTCGTGTCCCTGACTGTCTGTCTGCAAAGCACCCTGACTGCCATGTAGTTTTATGGCAGTTTCACAGCACTTATTCAATACAGGCACTAGTGTATTTATGTACAATAACCAATATAATACTTACAAAAAAACCCAGTGACATAGATACTGTCATCGTCCCCACCTCACAGATAAGGAAACTGAAGCACCAAAAGGCTAAGCCACCTGCCTAACAGCATGCCGCAAGCGAGTTGCGGTGCCAGACTTTGAATCTTGAAAGTCTAGCTCCAGAGTCCATCATCTTGAGCACCGCACAGTGACCCCTGCAGGGCAGGATGCTGTTCACACTGCTCCTGTAAGCCTTCAGTCTCCTCCCGGATCCCCCTCTAGGAAACCCTCTAGGATGCTTCTCGAAATTTTCTTGATCATTAGTACTTTGTGATAACATGATTTAGCACAGGTGCTACTCACTGAACAATTAGGGAAAAACAAAGGAGAATGAGATCAGCCAGTGTCGATATTGTCCTTTCCTTACCACCTCTCTCCTCCCTGTTAGGTATGACTGTGACCACCCGACAGGAACCTGCATGGTGTCTGCAGAAACACCTGCCTATGGCCTCTTGCTCAGTGCATGCAAGTTCCTCTTCTCTCCTCCTTCAACACTCCCTCCTCACTCAAAGACAACACAAAATTGAAATCCAACCAACAGACCTTTACTTAGGGCCTTGAATGATTTTGAAATGCACACAAATTCATTTTGCAACAAGAGCACCTCACTGCAGTGCCACCTACTGAGAACGTGGGAGGCCTACTGAGGAGTTTATCTCGTTTTTCCTGATCCATAATACATCAGCTTTGCCCGCTTTCATTGGTAAGACACAATCACAGAAGCCAGTTTCCTACCGTCTTTTCCATCCTCCAAAGCATAACTCACAGTGCTTGGCTGGTTGGTGCTCAGCGTAGTAATTGTGATGGAATATTCTGTGCACACAAATGGGGAATGTTGACAGTAAATAAGGGTCCATGCTCACACTTATTAATACCAAGGTGCTTGTATCTTTGTTTTATTTTTTTTTTAAGATATATTTTATTGTTTGAGAGGAGAGAGAGAGAGAAGGGGGTGGCCCAGAGCAGTCTCTATAGTTGTACATCATTAGTTTTAACATAGTTTCACTCCACACAGGTGGGTGGATGTGGCGCTGCTCAGGGCGGGAACCAAACCAGGGCCTTCTGCATAGGAAGCAAGAACACTCACTGCCATCCTGGTGGTTACCAACTGTGCTGTCATTCAGCATATGAGTTTGCATGGGCCAGGGCCAGTACTCAATTCCCGGAACTCTTGGTTGCAAAGCAAGCGCTCAACCCGCTGAGCTATCCTGGCATCCCAATGTTTTGAGATTTAGAGTTCAATGTAGGCCATTTGCCATTTGAAGGTCTCCTTCACTCTGTGGGAGGACAGTCTACAGGTCAGGACATGGTTCAGAGAGGGCAGAAGTGGCCAAGGAACAGTGGCTGAGTACATGTCCTTACCAAGGGCCATGCTTGCTCTGCATGCCCTCCCTCCCACATGGCACCCCCTGTTTCCAGACTTACTTTCAGGCTCTTCTAAATTCACACTTTCCTAGTGAGTGCAGAGTTGGCAAATCTCTGCTTATAGTTGGTGGTTACTTTTTCAAGAGCTCAGGAAACAGTATGATGTCTGTCTGGTGACAGGCCTTCTAGAATCCACTCAAAAGAAGCTCCTTCAGCATCTAAGTCAGGGCCCCACTCTGTCAGGGTGGGTGGGGAAAGAGGCAGGAAGTGTGCAGATCTGTGCCCCACACTTGGTTGTGCATAGGATAAATAAATCATATGTCATAGTACATTTAAATATCTGTCCATTATATGCAGATGCTATTGTGATGAATGAAATCAAAATGATTTTCAAAGAGATGGTGAGTATTTCAAATTGTAAGAAGGGTTGCTCATATTCAGGAAGGCTGAGAAAAAATGACAGCTCCCTCGTCTTACGAGCAAGGAGAAGATGCCTTGAGCGGTGGCTTGCAGCTAGAGCTCCAGACTCCCCAAGACAGTATGCCTCTAGAAGTAGCAGGTGGAAACCAGGCATTTTCCTACATGACATTGTGTCTGTGTGGATTTGTCTCCAAAAGTCACTTCTCTCTCTACTGGGAGAGAGCCTGCTTTTGTGAGGCCTGAAGATTATGTGATTTCAGAGACCCTCTTTAGAAAAAAATACGCCCAATTATACACACATAAGCTTTAGTCTGTGAAGAGGAGCCTGAGGCTTCAGCTTTACCAGCTATGCCACCTCTGTCCCCGCCAGCCTCTGTCCCCACTGGCCTCTGTCTCCACCTGCCCAGCTCCCTTTTCCCAGAGTCGTTACAGATTCAGCTCTCCTCCATAAGAACGCACTCCAGCTCTGTGCTCACCTAATCTTCACGTGGTTTTGATTATCACTTGATTACCTCCCTGATTAGAGCCCACTTGTACTTTAAACACCTTCACATCGGCATGCTAATTTAAAATAAAGATGGCATGAGCAGGCAGAATAGGCAAGCCTTTGTTCTACTTAACAAATGAGGGGAAGCTGGGATGGTTCAGCAGGTTAAGCACTCACTTTACAGCCCCTGGGTCTAAGGATAGAGTCCTGGTCCCGGCCCCAGCCCATGCAGACCCATATGGTGAACTGGAGTGTGCTTCCCACATGGGGGGCCCCCAGCTCGGTTCTCGCCAGGCGAGCTTGTTATGTGGGAGGCCTCTAGTTTGGCCCCTGGCTCATGGGGGTGTCCTCCCATGTAGGAGGCCTGTGGCCTTGCGTCCACCTGTTTGGAATGAAGTCATGTCAAAAACTGATGACATACAACTATAGAGACTCCCCCTTCTCTCTGTCTCTGTCTCTGTCTCTGTCTCTCTATTAAAAACAATCAAATAAAATAAATCTTTTAAAAAAAAAGAAAGAAAAGAAAAGAAATGAGGCACAGAACTCCAGAGCCTGGGCCTTCTTCAAGAAGCAGCTGTCCTCTCACTCAGCAGGAGGGCTGGTATTGCAAGAAGATGACAGGAGGCCAGGGACTGACCCAATGGCCAGGCCATAGGACTCATACCACAGACTAGTCACCAGTGTCTCTACTTCCTCCCACCCCAGCTCTTAGCCAGGTCGCCAGACTTCTTTACACAGGTCTGAATCCCAGCCATGGTCAAAGCTAGGACTACCCTACCTCAAAAATAAACTTGAATTCAGATTGAGAGCATTGTTCTAAAGTATACCATCAGGAGTACAACTCAGCAAATACGTGCTCTTCTTCTCTGATTCACTGTCAGCCCCTGATCCTGTTCCTCTAAGTGTCTACACAGCTAGCACATTCTCTTTGTGCTTCACTAGGAGGTTTGCTGATTCACTGAGCAGATGTGTTGGTGGGGGCAGGGAGGGTGGATAATCAGTGAACAAGTGAATGAGAAATAAGGGAATATCTCTGACACAATTACCTGCCTTGATGTGGAGCAGGTAAACAGAGGGTATCATCAGGCATAAGTTCTGGAAGCTTCCTTAATACCCCACAATAAAAATGAAGAGGAAAGAGTGAGGCCACCCAAAGAAAGAGGGTCACACAAGGCCAAGCGCCTAACATACGAGCTCCGGCTTCCTCTCTGTCACTGTTTTTAACTGAAGCTGAGTCAGTGATCCACAGAAATGGCTTAAAACAGCAGCATCTCCACACTTGGCAAAGCTCAGCAGGCATAGCTCTTCCATCTACACGGCACCAGCTGGGGCAACTGGGAGGCTGGGGGTGTGGCTGCCTGAAGGCTGGTGCACTCGTGTCCCGTGGTGACTGCCAGCTTCGACCTGAACCATGACAGCTAGCACACTTAGAGTGGCCTATCCAGTTACCCAGACTTTCTCACAGCCTGGAGAGTGGCCTTAAAGGGTAGTGTCCCAAGTAAAAGAGAGCCAAGGGGAAGTCATACCACCTTTTAGGACCTTAGAAGTTACATGGGGGGTGCTGGGATGGCTCAGTGGATTGAGTGCTCATCTTGCAGCCCTGGGGTCCGAGGATCAAATCCTGTCCCCTGCCCATGTTGACCCATATGATGAGCTGGAGTGTGCCTCAAGTTTGGTTCACACTGGAGTGAGCTTCCCATGTGGGAGACCCCAGATCGCAGGGGCATGCCTCCCATGCCAAAGGCCCCTGGCCAGGTTCTTGCCATGAACGGCCCTGTGCCCACCTGTGGAACAAAACTGTATCAAAAATTAGTGTACACCTATGGAGATTGCTCTGGGCTCTGCCCCTTTTCTCTGTCTCTATCTCTGTTTCTAACTCTCTTTCTCTCTATGTCGAAGCAATTAAAAAAAACAAAAAAAACTACACAGCATCACCTCTACCACACTCTGTTGGTTCAGCCTGTTACAAGGACTGCCCTAGATCAAAGGACGCAGACCTCACCTCTTAATGGTGAGAGTGTAAACTTCTGGAAGACCATATGGGACCAAATATCACCAGGGCCAATTTTGGAAAATACAGTCTACCATACTCAGCAAGATGTCAAGCTCTGTAGTGTAAGTTATACTAAAGTGTCAATGACTTTCCACAAAAAGAGAGGTTAATAACCTAAGATAGGGATGCCAGGATAGCTCAGCAGGTTGAGCGCTTGCCTTGCAACTGTGGCATCTGGAAATTAAATCCCATCCCTGGC
Organism: Craseonycteris thonglongyai; assembly: GCA_004027555.1. NCBI lineage: Eukaryota > Metazoa > Chordata > Mammalia > Chiroptera > Craseonycteridae > Craseonycteris > Craseonycteris thonglongyai. The sequence goes on from PVKE010004258.1 coordinate 23,589, forward strand.
TTATGTGGCCCCATATGCTGAACTGCAATGTAACTTGTAACAGCCGGGATGACTCAGTGGTGAAGGTTCTCCCCTTCCATGCAGGAGGCCCCTATTTTGGTTCCCACCCTTTGAGGCCCTATATCCACCTGTGTGGAATGAAACCATGTCACAGCTAATGCCATACAACTATGGAGGCTGCTTTGGGCTCTCCACCCTTCTCTCTCTCTCTCTCTCACCCTCTCATCTTCTCTCAAACAATAAAATAAATCTTTAAAAATATCTATAATGCAAAATGATGTCAAGAGGTTTTTATGGGTTCAGCATTAAAAGATGATTCTGATGTTGGTTGTCTGCTCCAGGCAGCTATGTACCCTAAGATTTTCCCCAAATCAGTCCTCCTGGTAGTTAATTCATGCACCAAGCATGGCATTGTGGCCTACAGACTGACTTTCACTAAAGCCTCAGGGAAAACAACAAAACAGTAACTGGTCAAGCTCTTGAGACCTGGGGGTTTAGACCTGTAGACAGATGCTCTCCTGTGAACCTCTTCCTTTATGCGACGGTCTAGCCATCTCTGCAGCAATTATTAATATAAATTCAGGAACATATCATTTGCTGCTTTTGGAGGCAGCCTAAAATTGTATGTTCTGTCTCTAAGACAACATGAACTACTCCCTGAATACTGCATTACTGACACACAATCCAGGCAGTTGTAACCAGTGTGTCTGGCCTGCCCCAACAGTGAAGTATCCACTACAGAGAAATAACCAAAGTGTAGAATGGCAGATGGCAAGGGAACAAGAATTCTCAGTCTTGTCAGCCCAGCGTCATGGCCTTCTGTGACCTCTGGCCATTCAGAGATGCAAAGATCGACACGTCGGCAGCGTCCAGCCCTCCGAGCCAGGCGTGGCTCACAGAAATGTGTGTGCCTGCTGGGCTCTAGATGCAGGGCTTCAGCCTGCATGCCCTTGACATCCCCCACACACCTTGCCTCACCCCGGGGAACGATGCCAGGGCCACCTTAAGCAGCCCGTGCTCTAGGAGCTTGTGTGCGAGAACTCAGAGAGCACAGCAGCAAACAGAATGAGTTCCCCGGAGCACTCTAAAGCCTCTTTACCATGCTGTCTCGTGTCTGTGCACCCCTAATCCACAAGGGATTTCTCTGAAGTCAGAATTCAGTCCTGTTCTTGGCCAGTGGGTCCAGGGAACCCCTGGGTGCAGCCACCAGGGAGACATCAAGCACCTTCAATCCCCAACATTCGGGTGCTTTTTGTGACTCTCTGGGCTTCCCTTCCATGCTTTTCCACACCTGCATGACCTTCCATCAAACCTGTGGACCCCACTATCCACATGGACACCTGGCTCAGCAGCTGCTCCCAGGGAACTGACCAGCTGTCCTTAACCCAAATCTGCACCACCGTCGCCTATAGAGCTTTTGCAGAAAAGGGGCCTGTGCCATCCCTTTGAGCCCCAGAAATACTGATTGTTCTGCCTGGAGTGAAGCCTAGACATCTGTACCAAAAAGCACACACCATCACCCCAGCTTTCCAGAGAACCGCCCTAAAGCTACCAGGACCACTAGGGAACAATGCTGATGGCCCTCTCTCATTCTGCGTTTCCCAGACAATCTAGCAAATTCTCATCATTGCTGATTGGCCTTGATCACACCTTGAGCGCAGGGGAAATTTGTGCTACTGAATGCACCTTAACATTTTTGCACCCTAAATCGTGAAGTTGGCTTCTTCACGCTGTGGTTAAGAGATGAGGAATGACCGCCCAGGTCCTACTATGTGCTTAAGCCACGTGGGAAAAACTTTCCACCTCTTCAAGGGAGAGGCAGTCACAACTAGTAAGTGTCCCCAAATATGTCTTTGGTATTTGATTCGAACATAGCTCCTGAATGGGTCAGGGTAGGCAAACGGAAGACGTATTTTCACAAGTTATTCGTACTAGCTCAGAAAGATAAGTTTCTTATTTTGTTCCAAGGCCACAGTTCATACAATTAATTTAGTCAATAAAATAGGAGTTTTTTTCTCTCCAATTCTATTTCTAAACTTCCTTTGGTTCGTGATATTTAAAGCCATCTGCCTCATTAAGCTGGAGATACAGAAAACATTTGCAAAATAGGCATATTTGTAATTAATGCAAGCATGTCAGGATTTTGTCTTCCTTGTCCTTCCCCTCTTTTTCTCATACTTAATTATCTCTTTAATGAGCAACTAACACACATAAAATAAAAGCACCAAGGGACAGAAAAATAAAAGCTACAAAAAACAGTGTCCAACGGCATTTGAGAAAAAATCAACACAGGTGACCCTGGTTTTGTATGCCCAGTCTTTGGCTTAGCAGAGTTTCTTTTATTTGCCATCATTTGCTTCAAGGTGGAATTGAGTTTGCTGTTGTTTTTAAGATTTATTTTATTGTTTTTGACAGAGAGAGAAAAGGGGGAGGGCCCAGAGCAGTCTCCATAGTTGTATGTAATCAGGTTTTGACACAGTTTCACTCCACAGAGGTGGGCAGGGGCTGCACAGGGCAGGAACTGGGCAGGGGCTTCCTGCATGGGAGGTACACCCCCTCGAGCCAGGGGCCGAACCGGGGTACTCCCACATGGAAAGTTTGCCCAATGAGAACTGAACTTGGGCCACACCCCAGTCCAGCATATGGGTCCACACAGTCTGGTGCCAGGGTTTGATCCTTGGACCCCAGGGCTGCAGAGTGAAGGCTTAACCCTCTGAGCCATCCGAGCTTCCCCTGCTAGGTGAAATTGAAAGGAACTAACATTTGTCACCACACCCCAGATATTTGTCATCCCTGGTCTCTAAGTTCTCTTTTAACCAGCACATATTATAATTGGAAGTTATCCATAGTCTAAATTCTCTGAACACTGACTTGAGCTCAGTGGAAATACTCTAGCATTTGCTGATGGAATGGACAGAAATGTATTATTCTCAGCCCAGCTTCAGGCCTAACCTTTACCCTGTATTTTCTGTCTTTTGCATCTTGTGCTGGCCAGACTGAAGCTGTGGTATTTCCTTTAGGTCTGAGGGCAAGTCTAGAAATGAGATAGACACAAAGATGGGTGGAGAGAAGCGAGCTGAGGCCTTCTCACGTGGCTACCTCTCACCAAGCATTCGGATCCATCTGACAATGAAAGGGTATGGACTTGTCATGCAGTCCTTTCAGGAGATTGCTCTGGCTTCAAAGCGGACACAGGAGTTGTCTTGGCAGGGGCCATGGTGTTGTTTGTTTCTTGCTGCCCAGTGCTGCTTCCTTTATGAGCCTTTGCTATCACCAGCTATTTTCCTGCTGGGGTTTTCCTGAGGCTATGAGCTGATGACCGTGAAACCTGCTGCCAGGCTCCCCACCACTGGTCTTGGGGGGCCTCTGCTTCTTTCTCCCTGTGCCCCCAGAATTCTGCTTCCCCCAGTGACTGCCCCTGCACCCCGCTCATCTCCCTCCTCCCAGCCCTGCAGCACAAACCTCATTAAGCAGAAACACCTTCAAACTGCATTACAAATGGTGCCTTTTTTTTTTTCACCAGACCATATGCTGGAGTCTATTCTCACCATCTCATCCTGACTAATCAGGTGGTTCCATATACAGTCACTTCTGAATCACCTCATCCCAAATTCATACCTGAAAGTCACTTTGCTGGCTGCTGAAGACTGGAAAATTACAAGCCCTTGAGAGTTGGCTGTCTTCCTTTTCTTCTTACATTTGTTTTTGAACCTCAGCAGACCTTGGCATTTTTAGGCTCTGAAAAAGCTTCTGAGTTGATTCACGGGGTGCTGTGGGATCTCTGAAGCCTGGATGTGGAGTGGGTATTGGAGGTGGCCTCTCGTCCAGGCCTCTGAGGTGGCAGTGGGGCTGGGAGCCAGAACTCCAGGCCCTTTTATCTAGTTCTCACTGAGCAGCCATACTTCACACTCGGAGTGTGTCTGGAGTGGGGTTGGGGGTGCAAAGTCAGTACACGACAGCCTTCATGGAGACTCTACTGTCTGGTGACAGAGTCCAGCAGCAAACCCATGTCACGTTGAGTGGGAGATGGTCTCCGCAGGCTGTGGTCAAGCCTGGAGGGAAGCACTGAAGTGCAAGGAGGGATTGTCTAGGAGAATGGTACTTAGTGAAGTCTATAACTCCTGGCATTGCTGCTCCAGGTCCCAAAGTCATCATGGGTTCTCCCCCTAAACAGCAAGGCCCGGGAAGCCAGTGATGGAGGCACAAACTGTTCCATCAGTCAGCTTCCATTGACCCAGTAGTCTGCCCCTGACACCCACCCCAGGACAGGGCATGGCAGTGAGCCCCACCTGTGATTCCTGAGCTTGCTGTGGAATGCTTTCAAGCCGGCAGCAGCAGGGCCCTCTCCGATGTCGACAGCCACCCACCCACCATCCTATGCCTTCCTGCCTTGCTTCTTGCCCGTTCTGTGATCCTTTCCTCCCATGGGCCGTTATCCCTTGGCTTTATTCCAATTTACATTGTTCTCTGCACTCAGTTTCTTTTCTCAAGTGATTTCAGGTTCCTCAATTGCCTGTCTGTCACTAAAGGTGCATGGAGCCATGTATGGTACATACCTAATAACGGCCAGTTATTTGTATTATGTGATTATAAAATTACAGTAGACTCTTAGTTAACCAGCATCCATGGAGAATGGTAAATGCTGGATAAATGTATGTAGACTCTCAGTTATCCAGAACCTATGCCAGATAAATGTAGTGTTATTTCTTTGGTTTTTTGCCAATTGCTTGAGTTTCAGTTAACAGAGAATCTATTTTATGTTGATCATTATTTCAAAAACAAATCTATAGAGCTTTCGTTTCTACTATATATAGATTATTTACAAGAGAGAATCCCTTGACCTAAGAGCTGATTGGCACTGAGATGGAGCCTCTGGTTCCCAGAACTCTGACTCATGACACTTGGGAATTGTCTTCTCTCAGCTTGTTAAAAAGAAAATCAGTAGACGTGTTCTTCCTGGAATAGATAGAAGATCCCGCAAAACCCATCCATAGTTAAAGCTCTATTAGCTAAGACACTTGTGGAATGGGGCATAATAATGGGTGTTTCTGGTGGAAATTTAAAGTTCTGTTTCAGCTCTGTTGAAGATGGGCTCATTTTGTTTTCTGCCAAATGGATAAAATTACATCCTTTCTTTAAGACCAGGAAGCATGCTAGGCCTTAAGCATATTCTTCTTCTGCATGACTGTGTGTAAGTTGGGAGCTTCAAGGGACTCTGTGTGTAGGTATCAATACATATACTATATAGTATACACACAGTAGGCAGGAAAACACAGTATACACACAGTGTACACACAGCAGGCATGAACCCCTAGGCATCTCCTGCAAGCTGAGCTGGGATTTTCTGGGATCTCGCACCCAACACAGCTTGCTTCTTCATTTCCTTCTGCCTGGATGTACCCTGCTTCAGCATGAATTGATTTCCTCTGGTTCTATTGTTCAGATCATCTTAAAACAATAACCCTCAACAGTACGATAATAATTCAATTCAAAAGCACTTGTTAGGCTCATAGTGCTTAAATTTGTGTCTAAAAGAATGTTTTTTCCAGACAATCAGCCTCTGTTCTGTTCGGGCTTCATTCATCGGGTTCTACTGTGCTGAGCTTGGTGGTCAGCACCAGGCACTCTTTGAGCCTCCTGTAGTGAGGGCAGACACAGGGCACAGAGAACACCTGTCACAGGCTGCAGAAGATCAATGTCCCCAGCGGATTCATTATTTCCTGTCAGTTACAGCCATGTCTTCTCATCACTGGACCCCACTCCCCTGCTGCCTGTTTACGTGTCTCCACTTTCTTTTCCCCTAGAGGAAATTTTGAAGACTCACATCGCTCACTGGTGGTCTCCAGATGGTACGAGGCTTGCCTATGCCACCATCAATGACTCCCGAGTGCCCGTCATGGAGCTCCCAACCTACACAGGCACCATCTACCCTACGGTGAAGCCCTACCACTACCCCAAGGTAGGCAAGACGCAATAAGGACATCCAGTATTATCCCACAGCTCCCCCACCCAGCTGACCTGAATGTGGAGCTGTGATAATGAGATGTGTTAGGGGGAAGCCGGGATGGCTCAGGGAGTTGAGCACTTGCTTTGCAGCCCTGGTGTCCGAGGATCGAATCCTGATTCCGGCCCTTGCAGCCCCATATGCTGAACTAGGATGTGGCCCCTAGTTCTCACCAGGACGAGCTTCTTATGTGGGAGGCTCCTGGTTTGACCCTCAGCTCGAGGGGACGTGCCTCTCAGCTCAGTTCCCCCCAGCTCAGTTCCACAGCCCTGTGCTCGTACCCACCTGTGTGGAAGGAAACCATGTCAAGGACTGATGACATACAACTACAGAGACTGCTCTGGGCCCTACCCCTTCTCTCTGTTGCTTTCTGTCTCTTTCAAAAAAAAACAATAAAATAAATCTTTAAAAAAAAGAGAGGGGAAGCCGGGATGGCTCAGTGGGTTAGGCGCTCACTTTGCAGCGCCGGGGACCGAGGATCGAGTCCCGGCCCCGACCCGTGAGGAACCATATGCTGAACTGGGAGCTCCCCTACTTCAGTTCTCTCTCTGTCTCTGTATATCTCTCTCTCTCTCTCCTCTGTCAAAATAAATAAATAAATAAAATATATATTAAAAAAAAAAGAGAGAGAGGCAAGATTCATTATTTTCCCATTACATTGCATTAAATTCCATTGTGGTTGAGTTCAATTTGTTGGCAGACTTACTTTATTTTAAATAACTGCCACTAGTCTTTTGTCTAAGCCTCATCTAGACCAAACACTCCCTCCACTTGCAGTTCCATGGCGACACAAAGTCACATGAGCCACTCCTGGGGCACTCTCTCTTCATTCCCTCAGAAGGATTTGGCCTCTGAGAGGCCAGAGAGACCTGTGTGCCCCTGCGCCCCAGGTCTGCACTGAGCTGTTGGACGCTTGGACATGTTCTGACTGGTAGTGTCCACTTGCTCCCCAGACCAAGTTGCCAGCAGAAGAGCAAGGGCACAGCAGGTGGGGAGGGAGGACCAACACCCATGGTCACTTCGTTAGCAACTTCGAGCACCCCAGTTGGGGAGGGGTCCTGCCACCAAAGTCCCTCTACCTCACTCAGTTGGAGAGAGCTGACATCAAGAGGATGGACACAGCTCCTATCGACACACAGGCAGCTGCTCTGCTGCCCGCTGACTCTACTGAACTGCCACAGGCCCCTGGTCCAGATTGACATGAGGTTCAGTGCCTGCACCTGCCTGGTGACAGAGCACTCACGTTCTGCCTGGGACTGTCCTGAAGGACCCTCCAGCCTCTGCCAGTGAGCCTCAGCCTCAGCCTTTAATGCCACTCAAGGGCCCAAGTGCTGAAGCCATGTGCCTTGTCCACCAGACAGACATGTATCAGCAGTTTGTAGCAGGACAGGCAGCAATGTACCAGTGCGGCCAACCAAGTCCCCAGTCAGGAAAATGGAGCACCTGGTCTCAGTCAACTCACGCTGCTCCAATGGACAGCACAGGCCGGGCAGCTTAAACAACAGACATTATCTCTCAGAGGGCTGGAGCTGGCACTCTGCCATCAGGGTGCCAGCATGGTCAGGCTTGGTGAGGACCCTCTTCTGTGTGGCGTACCGCCACCGTCTCCCTGTGTTTTCACCTGGTGGAGAAAGCTCTGGTGCCTTACTTTTCTTATAAGGGCACTCAACTCATCATGGGGCCCCGTCTTCCTGACCTCATCTAACCCCAATTACTTCCCAAAGGCCTGGCTTGCAAACACTCTTCCACTGGGATTTGGGGTTTCTACAAATGAATTTGGGAGGGACGGAGTCAGACCAGAACACCTGGTATTGCATACCCATTTTCTGTAGCACCTTGCTTGTTGTGGCCCATATCTAGGGAGGTCCCAGAATGGAGGGGCAGGATTTTTCTGAGACCACAGCCTTTGTATCTGCCATTTCCCCCATTTTGAGAGCATCTGGATATCAATGCATGACATGGACTGGCCTTGTGACAGAATTTTTTCGTTTCCATTTCAGCTTGCCATTCACTAAAACCCACAATCCTGCTGACAAGGCAATGTCATATTGTCTCCTACCTTCTTCCAGGCTGGTGGCACTTGTGTCCCCAGGAAGAAGGAGTGGAAGGGTGAGCAGTGAGTCAGTTCAGTTGCTTTCAAAGGACTTCATTTTCCCCATCTCTAGGCTGGGGCCAGCACTCACTAGTGTCCATTGTCTGCTCACTCTCAGCCCTCACTTCCAGAATTTTCTCTCCTCTTTATCTAGTTTCTTTTCTGTCGTAGGTTGTTAAGCAAGTGGAGTAGTGCTCACCTGGCCATGACAGGCTGGGGGCATTGGGAAGAATGATATGGGAAAGGGCGTCTTGGGGCAGAGAAGGAATCGGTCCCATTATCTCTCAACCTAACATTCCACGCAGATCGGCACTCTCACAGCAAGTTTTGCTCCATAGCACTGAGCTAGAGTTCCCGGAGTCCTGCCTGTGACTCTCCTGAGGGAGACCTTGCAGCGCACAGGCACTGTCAGGCAACCAGCAGGCGCTTCCTCACTTCTCTGTCCTTTTGTGCTTCCCAGGCTGGATGTGAAAACCCCAGTATTTCCCTACATGTCATTGGATTAAATGGACCCACCCACGATCTGGAGATGATGCCACCGGATGACCCACGAATGAGGTTTGCTTCCTTCCCTGAGTCATATAAAAAAATAATAACAATAATAATTAGGTGACCATTCATTTACGTGGTCTCTTCAGGCTCAAATGTATTATACTGCTAATTTAAATAACCAAGAAAAAGGTACATTATCAAAGTTTTGCTTACTGCTTCATAAATCGGTTTTCTAGGGGAAAGAACACCAGCCAATGGAGCACCTTCTTCTCCCAGGTTGGGCTCCTCCCAGAAGTGGGGCATCAGGCCAACCACATGTCTCCAACAGGGGGCGCACTCCCTAGCACTCATTGGATGAACTGATGCTGCCTACCCAAGAAAATCCATATGAGCAGACTTTCTATGGCGTTTCATTTTAGAGCATTATTTTAAAGCATTACTGTACTCTTCTGGCTTCAGGGACTGAATAGTGAATCCTGTTCGATAAATCAAATCTCCCAGATGGTAAGGCAACGATTATGTAGTTGGTGGAACATATTGATACAGGTAACTATCCTACGAGGTCTCACAGTTAAGTTCGTGAACTCATCCTAGAGAAAGTGCTACATACCTCATTGCTGAATGTCACTATGGTCACCTTCGAAGTACTCCCCTTGGGAAGCTATGCACCAATGTCAGCATCTAGTCCACCTTTCAAATCAGTTTTGGAACTCTTTTTCTTGAATGGCCATCAGAGCTGTCATCATATCATTCTTGATGTCCTGAATGTCATCAAAATGTCTTCCTTTCAATATTTCCTTTATTTTTAGGTAAAGTAAAAAGTCATTGGGGGCCAGACCAGGTGAGTGGGGAGGGTGTTTCAACACAGTTATTTGTTTAGTGGCTAAAAACTCCTTCACAGTGTCGTATGAGCTGATGCATTGTCATGATGCAAGAGCTGTGAGTTGTTGGTGAAAAGTTCAGGTTGTTTTCATCTAAGTTGTTCACTCACACAGCCTTTTCAGCACTTCCAAATAGCCAACTGAATTGTTTGTCCAGGTGGTACAAATTCATAATGAACAATTCCTCTAATATTAAAAACAGTTAGCAACATCATTCTGACTTTCGATTTGGACTGACAAAACATTTTTGGTCACGGAGAATTGGCTGACTTCCATTGTGCACTTTTACACTTTGTTTCAGGGTCATATTTGTTCACCTGTGTTTCATCCCCAGTGATAGCATGGCCCAAAAGATCATCTTGTCTCTCCAAAAGGTCTTGGCAAACTTTGACTCTCCTTTGCTTTTGTTCATTGCTGAGCTCCTCCAGGACCATTTCTGCGCACACCTTTCTCATGCCAAGATTTTCAGTTCAGTTTTTCCTGGTTCTCTATTGCTGTTGACTTGGTCTGCTATGCTTCTCACAGTCAGCTGATCATTCTGATGCACAGTTCAACAAAGTTTGATAATGTTTTCATCAGTTCTGCTCGTCACTGGCTACCCTGACCTCTCTTCATCAGTGACACTTTCTCTCCGCTCAGAAAAACATTTAATCCATTCATACAGTGCCATTTTCTTCAGGGCATTATCCCCATCAACTTGGACTAACATGTCCCTGATCTCACTTCCACTCTTGCCAAGTTTAACAAGAAATTGAATGTTTTTTTGTTGCTCTAGTTCAAGCTCCAACATTCTCATGATGGCACATAATAATATGCAACAACAATAATGAACGCCACTCAACAAGACACCGACACACATTGACACGAACACAGCTTTGAGACACTGATATGCCAAGGTTATGAAACATTACCAAGTTGTTTGTACAGTGCATGGTGGCAAATTCTTGAACTTAATTGTCAGACCCTGTATTATAAACATCTGGTTTAGGTGGATTTTTCTTTTAAATCAATATAACTGAGTAGGACCTATCAAAATGAAGTGGTCTGAATATCAGTTTCATTTTTGTACTGAAGTTCAAGCAGCCTAGGGATGGATTAACTTACACAGCCCACTTATATCATCATTAAACCTCTCTGTTAAGAATGCAGATGGGAGAATTTTAAAAAAAAAAGATGAAATCAGATTGGTTTCAGGGTCCTCTCACACATGGGCCCACTTAAGCCCAAAATGACTCCTTCTGAGATTCAGCAAATACCCAACCCAAATTTGGCCATAACTCTGGCCTGGCTCTTTACTATTCAATTACAATATCTCCACATGATTAATATCTTACAGCAGCTTCTAGAAGGGCAGGAGCCATGGCCATAGTCACTCTTCCACAGGTCCAGATCAGGGCTGAATGTGTGGACACTTGGCTCTGATAATCAGTCTCCTGTGAAGGTGTGGTCTCCTATGGTTACTTCAGTGGTTAAATCATCTTTCCACATCCCAGAAGCTTGAGGTCTCTGTAGAATTCCACTGGGGTTGTTTTCAACCCTTCCTTCTTCAATGAAATGTAGAATGCTGTAAGGTCCTCAGGCGGACAGACCAGCACTCTCTAAAGAGCTCCCCACTGTCTCTCTGTTCCCATCCTGGACTGATGTTGTCCCTCATGCAAATGCCACAGGCCTGATGTTCTTATGGCCCCTCCTTAGGGAATAGGTCTTTCATGTGTGCTGGTCAGGGGAATCAAATAGATTTGGCTGGTAATATATTTTCGGGCATAGAAGAAACATTCAGATTCCTGACAATCCAGAGATTTCACTGTTTTCTCTCAGCCCCCATCCCTGCCAAGCCTCCTGAGGCCTGATCCAGCAAACTTATTGAATTAATATGGAAACTCACCTGGAAAATTTAGGCCATCTGTTTAAGATTGAAAACCTCATTTAGTGAATTTGGTGATGCTGTTTCCTCAGGCTTGATTAGCTTCAAAGACAATGACAAACTAGCCTCCATTAGAGCTTAAAGTTTGGATGCTAACTTAAGGTTCTTGCTTACTCTCATTTCCTGAGCTAAATACAATAATGCTTCTCCTACAGAGAATAAATCTTTTATATGTAAAGGTCATACTTTGTCATATTCCTTCCCTGTCATACACCCTCAAGATTTTTCAAAGGGGAGTTCAGATATATCAGAAATTGTAGACTGACTGTAAGTGAATATCTATTGAGCATTTATCATTTGGCAACCATTAGATGAGAATTTAGTGGTGAATGGAGCATGAAGGTTACAATGCAGAGGGAAATCCTGTATTACAAGCAAGTGAATAATTGCAGGCATGAGATGGGCCATGAAGAAGCATGGGGTGTGGGGGCTGATTAGTCTGAAGGGTGGCTGGGCCTTGCTTTAGAGTAGTATCAGCACTGTTGGCATTTGGGGCCTGTTGGTTCTTGCTGTGGGGATACCGTGTAGTAGTATCCATGGCCACCACCCATTGGATGCCAGTATACCTTCTATTCCTGACCCCCCAAGTTGTGACCATCACAAATGTCTCCAGTCATTACCCAGTGCCCCCGGTTTGAGAATGACTGATTTAAAGTGAAGGTTTTCATGCCAATGCCTAGGTTCAACTACTAGTTCTGGTCTTGGTCTTGCTTCAGTTTGAAAATCTATAAAGTGGAGGTGGCTATTGATAACAAAAGTGTTTACTCTTGTGGGCGGTTGTGAAAATTAAATGAGATAATGCATGAAGCACAAGGCTGGCTCAGGGAACAACTTGTCTCATGGCTGTAAACTCACTGATAGCCTGGCATCAATCTCTCCCCTTTGGAACTCAACCCTGCCCTGTGCTCAGTACTTCTGGATCACACATCTGACCACCCACTTACCACCCCTACTTCACCTGGTCAAACTGTGGTTCTCAGGGAAAGCACATGAATGTGCATCCAAGGATTTTTTAAATTTTTATTAAAATATATATCTCACATGCAACATTATACATTGTAATTGTTCAACATTTATATAGCTAAACTAAAGTGATCACCATAAGTCCAGCAACCATCTGACACCGTACTATGCTATCACAATATTCTTGACTATATTCCCTATGCTGTATATTACATCCTCAGGACTTACTTGTTTTATACCTGGAAATTTTGTCCTTTATTTCCTTTCACCTCTCCCCTCTTTTTTAATTTTTCAATTATATTTTGCACTGAATATTATTTTATATTAATTTTAGGTATATAGCATAGTGGTTAAACATTTGGATAATTTAAGAAGTGAGGGAAAGCCGGGATGGCTCAGATAGTTGAACACTCATCTTGCAGCCCTGGGGTCCAAGGATCAAATCCCAGCCCTTGTCCCATATGGACACATATGCTAAGCTGGGGTGTTCCCCCATTTCAATTCTCACCTGGGTGAGCCTCTTATGTGGCAGGCCCCCAGTTTGGCTTCCGCCTCAGGCGTGCTTCCCATGAAGGAGGCCCCCTGGCCCAGTTCCTGCCCTGTGCAGCCCCACGCCCATCTTCGGAATGAAAACTATGTAGAAAACTAATGATCTGCAACTATGGAGACTGCTCTGGGCCCACTCACCTCTCTCTCTCTCTCTCTCTCTCTCTCTCTCTCTCTCTCTCTCTCTCTCTCTCTCTTTCTCTCCCTCTCTCTCTGGTCTGTCAAAAACAATAAAAAATTTAAAAAAAGAGGTGATCCCACACCCATTACCCTGATAAATCTGTTACCCACCTGACACCATACGTAGTTATTAAGATATTATTGACTATATACCTTATGCTATACCCTACATCCCTCTGACTACTTTGGAACAACAGTTTTGTACTTCTTAATCCTTTCCCTTTTTTCACTTATTCTTTCAACTCCCCTCCCAACTGGCAACCGTCAAAATGTTCTCTATATCCATGAATGTGTTTCTGTTTTGTTTGTTTATTTTGTTCTTCCGATTCCACATATAAGTGAAATCACATTTCATGTCCTTCTTTGTCTGACATACCGCACATAGTACAGTACCCTCCAGGTCCATCTATGCTACCACAGCTGACAAGAACCCATTTCCTTCCATGACCGAGCAATACTCCGCTGTATATATGTATTTACCACTGCCTCTTTATCCACTCATCCATCAATGGACAGCCAGGCTGCCTCCACATCTTGTCCATTGTAAACAATGCTGCAATGAACATATGGATTCACATGTTCCCTTGAAGTAGAGTTTTGGGTTTCTTCAGATAAATGCCCAGAATTGGAATTATGGGGTCCTTCTTTGTCTCTTGTTATAGCCTTTGTTTAAAAGTCTATTTCATCTGGTATAAATATTGCTACCCCAGATTTATTTTCCCATTTTAATTTTTATTACGTAACTTTTTTCATTCCTTTACTTTCTGCGTGTGTCTTTCAATCTGAAGTGAGTCTGGTAGGCAGCATATGTAAGGGTTTTGTTTTCTTAGCTAGTCAGCCACCCTAAGTTTTTTGTTTGTTTGTTAGTTTGTTTGTTTTTTACAGAGAAACAGACAGAGAGAAGGGGGAGGGCCCAGTGCAGTCTCCATAGTTGACCACATTAGTTTTCCATACAGTTTTACTCCACAGGTGGGTGCAGGGCTGCGCAGGGCAGGAACTGGGCTGGGAGCCTCCCACATAGGCCCCGGCAAGAACTGAACGTGGGACACACCCCAGCTCAGCATATGGGTCCGCATGGGCCGGAGCTGGGATTCAATCCTCAGTCTCTGGGGCTGCAAATCAAGTGCTTAACCCACTGAGCCATCCCAGCTTCCCCCACCCTATGTTTTTGATTGGAGCATTTCATCTATTTACATGAAAGTAAGTGTTGATTGATATGTGGATATTGCCATTTTGTTATTCATATTTTTTAATTTTTTCATCTTAAAGGAGTCCTTCTAAAATTCCTAGTAATATTGGTTTGGTGGTGATGTGCTCCTTTAGCTTTCTGTTGTCCAGAAAGCTCTTTATCTGTCCTTTGATTTTAAGTGACAGTGCCAGCCTTGCTGGGTAGATTAGCCTTGGTTGTAGATCCTTGCATTTCATCACTTTGAATATTTCCTACCAGTCTCTTCTGGCCTGCAAAGTTTTGTTGAAAAATCAGTTGACAATCATATGGGAGCTCTCTTATAAGTAACTACTTGCCTTTCTCTTGCTGCTTTTACAATTCTCTCTTTGTCTGTAACCCTTGCCATTATACTTGTATGTGTCTTGGTGTGGGCCTGTTTGGGTTCATCTTGTTTGGGACTTTCTGAGCTTCCTGAGCTTGTATGCTTATTTCCTTCACCAGGTTAGGAAAGTTTTCAGTCATTAGTTCTTTTAGTTTTTTGTGGGGTTTTTTTGTACCAATTTTTATGTATTTATTCACACATTCAATAAAAATATCACAGTTAGTAGGGAAATCATTTGCTTCCCATGTGGGAGGTCCCCAGGTTCGATTCTTACCCCCCTGTTCGGCCCCTGGCTCGAGAGAGTGTGCCTCCCATGCGGGAGGCCCCCAGGCAAGTTCCTGCCCTGTGGGGCCCCTGCCCACCTGTGTGGAATGAAACCGTTTTGAGAAATTGATGATGTACAACTATGGAGACTGCTCTGGGCCCTTCCCCTTCTCTCTGTCTGTGTCCCTCTCTGTCCCTGTCAAAAACAATAAAATAAATCTTTAGAAGGAATCACCAGCAGAGAATCAAATTAGCAATTTGGAAGACAAGGTAACAGAAAACACCCAACTGGAACAGCAAAAGGAAAAAAGAATTTAAAAAATGAGGATGGTTTAAGAGACCTCTGGGTCAATATGGGTCCACGTGGGCCGGGGCCAGGATTCGATACTAGGTCCCCAAGGCTACAAGGCGAGCGCTTAATCCACTGAGTCATCCCTGCTTCCTCTGGTGATTCCTCCTATTTTTTTTTAATATTTATTTTTATTGTTCTTGATGGAGAGAGAGAGATACAGAGACAGAGAGAAGGGGGAGGGCCCGGAACAGTCTCCATAGTTGCACATCATTGGTCTCTCCGCATAATTTCACTCCACAGGTAGGTGCAGGGCTTCACAGAGCAGGAGTCTCACCCCGGTGAGAACTGAACTGGGGGCACTCCCCAGTTCAGCACATGGGTCCACTTGGGCCAGAGCCAGAATTAAATCCTTAGTCCCCAGGGCTGCAAAGTGAGTGCTTAACCCACTGAGCCATCCCAGCTTCCCCGGTGATTCCTTCTAATGCATTCTTCATATCAGTTATTGTATTGTGTTTTTATTTGTTACGTATTTCTTCTTTTCTTATTTTGCCTGCCTCTCTGTGTTTGTTTCTATGTATTGGGTAGACTTGCTATGTCTCTCAATCTTTCAGGTGGCTTTATTTGGTAGTTACCCTGTAGGATCCAGTTGCACAGTCTCCCTGGTCACCAGCGCTGGGTGCTCTAAGAGTGTCCCTAGTGTGGGTTGTGTGTGCCCTCCTGTTACAGTTAAGACTTGATTGCTATTGGCATATCAGTGAGTGGGACTGACCCTCGAGTTAACTGGCTGTGAGGTTTGGCTATGTCTACAGCTTATAGGGTACTATGTGGGGAGCTTACCACACAAAGTGGGATTCACCCCAGTGGGCTCTAGGGTCTGTTGAGATTGCCCTTGGGGTGTGTCACTTGTGGGGCTAATTGGGTGGTGCTTTGCTGTGGTCTGAAGCTGACCTCCAAGAATGTTTGTTCTGAGGCCTTTTGGGCGGGGTTCCAGTATAGGCCCAGGTCAGCCACTGGCTGTGACCCACCAGGGGTTAGCTGATAGGAGCTCCAGAGCGTTCCCTAGGGGGTCGCTGTCTGTACTGGATCTGGAGGCATGTGGGAGAGTCTGCTCTGTGAACTGAGGCCTGCTGCACCAGTCTGGAGCAGCTCTCTGTAAGAGGCCTGTTGCCTGTTGCCAGCCGCCAGCTCTCATAAGATTCAGCTGCTGAGAAAGCCTCCTTCCTGCAAGATGGAGCTGGGCAAGTCAGCAGGGTGGAGAAAGCAGCGCTTACGAGGCAAATTCAGGGTCAGCTTCGGTCATGGGGATACAAGAGGGGCTCAACACAGAAAAGATGGCACCTACCTGCTGGCTACACAGGAGAAGGACCCCGCACAGGGAAAAATGGTGGCTATATCTAAGTTCTTGCCCCGAAGCCACACAGCTCAGTCTGCCCTCCGTATATCTCCAGTGCTCCCCGAGTCACTGTTCCTATTCCAGAGCCCAGGGTGAGTGCTTGCGAGAGAGCCTGTGTGGGCCCTTTACAAGGACATCGGGATTTCTCTCAGCCTTCCATCCCACCCAGGCAGTCAGAATCCACACTGTTTTTCATAGCCAGGTGTTGTGGTACCTCCTCTTCCCAGCACCAGTACTCCAGGCTGGGGAGCCGGGTATGGTGCCAGGGTCCCTTGCTCCTCCATGGGGGTCCTCTGTGTCTGCGATAACCCTCCTAATTTTCATCCACCACATGGAGGTTTGGGGCCAGCCTATTTGCATCTCCGCCCCTCCTACCAGGGCCAATATGGCATTTTCTTTATATCTTTAGTTATAACTTCTGTTCAGCTAGACTTCAGATGGTTCTCCGGGCTGATTGTTCTGTAATTTGGTTGTAATTTTGATGTGTTCATGGATGAGGCAAGCACAGTGTTTATCTACTCTGCCATCTTGGATCTTGTAATTCTCATTGCATCCATCGTTTCATTTCACTCACTAATAAGGGAACCAGGGAGGTGTTAGAACCAGCCCAAAGGGTGTTTGAGTAACTAGATGTATATGGACAGTTTGACAAATGTTCGGGTGAGTTTATTGGACTGTGAATCCAACAGAGCCCTCATCTGTGACCTTTGAGGATAGTCTACCAGACAAAAGGCACAAGGGACAACCACTCCAACAGAGAGACCCAGCCAATGGAAAGCCAAGCCCAGTACTTCATTGCAAAAACACCTGATGAACTCATTTGCCTCTTTATGGATTTCAGATAGATTTTCTGGCAATCTCTGACAATCTATCAGTTTCCTCCCCAACTGAAAACCCCAGCGTGACCTCTAAACTAGGTCAGATCATGCGCTTCCTCTGCTCAGAATCTCCCTGTGGTTTTCTTGTTTCTCTCAGAGTAAAAGGCAAACCTTTGCCCTAAATGCCTGTGAGGGCCATTCCAATCCTTTATCTTCCTCCTTCCTTCCCCACTGTGACATGCTCATTTTTAGGGGTTTTGCACAGGGCTCCCTCTACCTGGGAAACTTCCCACATAACCACAGAGTGAGCTCCTTGGGCCCTTAAGTCCCATCGGATATGCTGCTTCCTGTGGGACACCCTAATAACCTTTTAAAAAGTCACAACGCAGCTCCCTTTCCCTGCTTTAGTTTTCTTCATGGAACTGCTCCCATCAGGATAGTCTGTATGCCTCCCTTACTTGTGTCCTTTCCCCATTCACCTCCTGGAAGATAAAGGCTGTGAGGCAGGAACATTTGTCTGTCTGTGCTACCTCTGAGCTCCAGGCCTAGAGCCTGGCCTGGTGTGGTGCGTAAGCTCAGCAAACCTTTGCTGAGTGGGCAGATTACCTTCAAAATTAGACACCTCCCTGCCCCAAATAGCCTTATTTTGATAGGATTCTTGAAGATTGAGATTTCTTTGGCTGTCCTGGTACCTTTCTAAGATCCAAAACTATCTATCTTAGGGTTAGAGCTAGGACTCTTAACAAAATGACAGATTAACTAGAGAAAAAGATAGTTTATTAACACCTGTGGCACACATTACATGGAAAAAAAATCTCCTCGAAAAGTAAAAGCAGCAGTTTAGAACTGCAACCCATACAGCGTCTTAAACAAGGATCGTTAAGTTTGTAGAAAAGAAATGGAACAAAAAAGGCAATCTTTGGTTTCCAAGGGCATCAGACTATGGCAAGGTCACTCTTCAGAGAACTATGAGGAAGATTTGTTTGCAAATTCCCATGGCTCATCTTGGGCTGGTAAGAGTCTGTCTCTAAAAACAAGGAGGATTTGGACAGAAGATGGAGAGCTTTCTCTGGGTTTTCTCCTTCATAATTGCGTTAGCTCAAAATAATTATGTCAAATGTACATTTTAGGGTGACATACTGTGGTTTCCTTCAATGCTAGCGAAACTAATCGAGAAAGGGTAGAGGGAGCTGTCACTTGCAGGGAGGAGGGTTGGGTGGGGGTGGGTTTAGCCCAGGTGTCTTCTGGATTCCAAGTGTGGGGCCCAGAGAGAGGCACCTGCAGTTGCTTGTTGTATATTGAGTTGTAAGACTATGACCCCAGGGCTTTTTGTATTTTTCTTTCCTCCTTCCAAACTGGGCTTCTCTATCTTCTGCCTTGTTTCCACTCCTGTTTTTGTCTCTCTGGGAGTAAAAAGGTGGGCTTACACATCTTATAGGATGGTGGCTGTGTCCAGGGGTGATTCCTGGGAACAGCACTGTGATGTCATTAACTCAGCTTTGCCTGTCCTCCTGTCTCCCCATTCTATGGATGCTGAGACTGAGGAGTACAGAGGTTAGAGACTGTATCTAAATCTATACAGAGCTGGGACAGAAATCACGTGGGCTGGTCGGAGGACCCTCCGTTTGTCCCTAACGCCTTGCACAACCTCTCAGAAAGATGCAGAGAATTCTGGAAGTTCAGGGATTATTTCTAGCAGGCTGGTCAGAAGAGAAAGAAATATCACATTTCGTTCATCAGCTATCTAGCCTTTATAACACTTATTTCTAACTTTTCTCTGTTGTTTGTTAACCAGCCTGAATTTTCCTCTGAGAATTCTCAGATTCAGGGAAAATTGAACGATCATCTGCAGCCTTCCACATAGCAAGCATTTGCTGACCACTGCTATGTGCCTGCACTGTTACGCACTTGGATGGTCTCTCCCATGAGGTCACTACAATCTAGAAGCCATGACAGTTCCTGGTCAGCAGCTATAACGAAGTGCTAGGGCCACACACCCAGTTATGGGATGTTCTCATAGAGCAGCTCCTGCCCCTCCTGATTCCAAGGCAAAATCTGAGGCCATCTCGGAAATGTTTACATTCAAAATGATAAGGACAATGAACCCCCTATGACACTAGTCTGAGGGCAGGGCAGTGGTGCCTGGTTATACTGAGAAGAGTTACCCTGAATCTCTCCTGGAAAGTACAAATGCAGTATCTGTGGGTGGAAAACTAAGGGGAAGTCATTGTCCTGTGGTTTTTTAATGTCATGTAGGAACCATCTCCCCTAATGAGACAGGCCCAGCTGTTGCTTTTGGGGTTCCCCGGGCCTCTCCGGAGCAGTGGCGCTGGGTGTTGAATGAAGATGGAGCAGACACCTGTGGGGTCCTTTTGAAGCAGTGTTGCCCTGTGCTGTGTGTTTTTTCTCATCCAAATGTGTATCTACACAGGTGTAGCGCCGCTACTGCCCCATGTGATTTTCTGATAGCCTGGCCACATGGGTTGTAACAGATGATGGTATTCGAGAAAGATACCTAGCACTTGTGGCCCCAATGCACCTGGGCTCAGGGGACAAATTTTCCCCTCTCCAGCATCGTTCCCATGGCCCATGAAAGGCCCAAAGGCTTCTTGTTTTTATTTCATTTTACTTCAGTTTCTTCATTTCATTCTTCAGTACTGAGGGTCTGAATCCACTCAGTTCATGGTGTACTGTTGTTGCTAGGTGATAGCCCCTCTTGTTTTATTTATTCATTTGTTCTTTTTTTGAATTCCATATCCATTCCATATCCATTCCCCCACCTCATAGACACCTAGTTAGAATGCTTTTGGGTACCCTTTGTTCCCCATTAATGTTTATAAAACCTGTATTACTGTTTATGTATGTGCATGCTTATGTTACATAAATGGCATTGTGACATCTAGGTATAAGTATAGCAGTAGGCATAGATATAGGATAAACATAGGAATATAGGTATAGGAAGGAATGGATAGAGAGAGAGAAAGAGGGAGAGAGATATTTATATGTGTATAAACCTATTTCCTCTCTTTTCACTCAGCACCATGTAGATACCTAGTATATTGATTCACATGTGCAGCTCACTGCTTCCAGCTGTGTACAGTGACTCAACTTTCTGCACATTCTCAGGAAGCTGGCATTCTCTGGCCTCCTCTGCCTCCAGGTTTCTCCTTCACATGCAGTGCTCATGGTCTAGCTCATCCTGATCTAGAAAGAAAATACATCATTTTTTCTGTCCAATCTGTACAAAATATGGACTTGCTGGAAAATTGGTACATTGATTCCAATTCTGGTCTTTATTAAGGATTAAGGGAAAGACAGAGATTATCCAAGCAATGGGAACATCATAAAAAACAGAGTCCTCATTCCTAATGACGTAAGCCACACCCCTGCCAACACTACACAACCACCAGCATCACTACAACCAAAACCACCACCACCATCACTGCCACTATCACCATCAGCACCACCATCGCCATCACCACCACCACCACCACCACCACCTCCACAATCATTACCACCACTCTCAATACCATTACCACCAATATCATTACCGCCATCACCACCACCATCATTGCCACCACCACTATCAACACCATCATCACCACCACCATCTGCATCACCACTACCCCCATCACCACCACTGTCACTACCATCATCATCACCACCATCACCATCACCACCACCATTATCACTGACACTAATACCATCACCATGTGACACTCCTAACATTGTGTTTTTAATTAGGGATAAAACCAGGACTTTAGCACTAGACCCCTGACACCCAACCACTGCTCATGTCATTGTTCCATAGCTTTCACACCTCCCGTGTTTCACTTTGTGTTTAAACTCTCAGGTGGTGCAAAGCTAAATTGGAAAATTTAATAGCAGTAAATCTCTATTCCTGGTCTTTTTAATCGGGGGTATGACCTGGGTTTGGGTTTTATTTTTTAAGTTCTTCAAATGATTCCAAAGTGGGACCAAGGCAGAGAAGCCCTTCTTGGTAGCAGTAGTTTTCACCTAGAATAAAAGAACTTAATCATTCTGAAAGGCCACCTCACCACTTCCATCCCTGAATGTGCCACTCTACTAAAATATTTCTAATCAAGTCTTTTGTCTGGGAAGATACTTGTTGTATCTGAACTTGACTTTCAAATTTTCGTAGTAGTGTTCTGGGTGTGAATTACAAATGTATTAATGTTCTCTATTGCCCTCAGAGCTAGCCTTATCTCTAGTTCTATTTCATGTGCCAAAATAATGACCCAGGTACCTAAATATTCAGATGAGTTCATGTTAGAGAGCAGTTTAAGAGGATTGGCTCAACCAGACAGCTCTTGTATTTACAGTATCAGATCAGGTGAGGTCTCTTATTCACTGGGCAAGAACCCATTCATGGTGACTGTAGAAATGTAGAAGCTCCAGGCTAGAGAAATGACAGGTCTTTAATCTATTGGTGCACTGAAAGGGGAATTTACAATGTTACTGTTGATCACAGGTTTCTCTGCTCCCATCAATAAAAATGCCCAGTGCTTCAGAAAGTTGGCAATCTGAGTCTTGGATGTCCCGATAAATGGGTTTCTGTTGAAGAAAGCATGTTCTACTCAGCAGTACTCAGCCTTTTTGGCACCAGAAACTGGTTTCATGGAATTCAATTTTTTCACAGATGGGGGACAGGGTGGGGCATAGGGGATGGTTATGGGATAATTCCAGTACATTAAACTTATTGTGCACTTTATTTCTATTATTATTACTTGTAATGCAGAATGAAATAATTATACAACTCACCATAATGCAGAATCAGTGGGAGCCCTGAACTTGTTTTTCTGCAACTAGATGATCCCATCTATATCCCTCTTTGATTCCTAGATCCCTCACATGTGCAGTTCACAGTAGGGTTCACGCTCCTATGAGAATCTAATGCCACCACTGATCTGACAGGAGGCGGAGCTCAAGTGGTAATGTGAGTGGAGAGGAGCAGCTGTAAATACAGATGAGGATTTGCTCACTCACCTTTCACCTCCTGCTGGGCTGCCCAGTTCCTAACAGACCACAGACCAATAGCAGTCCATGGCCCGGGGGTTGGGGACCCCTGCTCTACATTGTTGTAGACTGTTTTTGAAAGGGCAGCCAGATTGTTCAGTATACACTGTGAACAGATATACAAGGAATGGTGAGCTTATCATAGCAGAAGACAGCAGGAAAAAACTATGTGATGCTACCTGCCCCATTCCCATCAATAAGACACCTCTGTTAGCCAACAATCTCTTTCAGCCAGAAAACCAAGGTTGACATTTGAAGATGTCAGCAACACAATAGGCAAGGTTTTTCAAGGCCGTCACAAGGCTGAGTGATCCGGGTGATAATAAACTCAGAGGGTATAAATGACAGTTACAATTTCTCCAATGGGCTACACCTAGAACACCAGAACATGGACTTGATAGTTTCTGCAGGAGAATGGAATTTGGCAAAATTTACCAGCCTTCATGTTGCTAAATGTGTGGTGTGTGCATTGAGGTGTGAACAAATGTGATTCATAACTGCTACCACGAGCAGTTCAGTCCCTTACTCTCGTCTTCATAATGGGTTCTTGTTTCTGGGACTTGTTGCTAGAGGGGCTCAGAAAGTGTCCCTTATTTCCCTTGCACTTCCCCCACAATTTACAGAGGAGGAGAGAGAGGCCCACAGAAGGCAGGTGACTTATACAAAGTCACAGCTGGTTCATTACAGGTCCAGGCCCTGTACCATCTGTGTCTTCTCTGTACACTCAAGCTCCCCCGGACCTCTGTGAGCATACCCTTCCCCACCTACCCAGCTGTGCCCACTGTGTTGTCATCATCAGTGCAAGTACCGTATTTTCCAGCATATAAGACGACCGGGCGTATAAGACGACCCCCTAATTTTACAGTTAAAACATAGGTTTAGACCTATATTCGCTGTATAAGACTACCCCCCACTTCCGAGGCTGTAGTCTTATACAGCGAATATAGGCCTAAACCTATGTTTTAACTGTAAAATTAGGGGGTCGTCTTATACGTCCGGTCGTCTTATACGCCGGAAAATACGGTATTCTGAGTGCCCGCTCTATTCCACACCATCTGTGCTGTGCAGTAAACAGAAAACCTGAGAAGGTATGGGACATGTCACCCCCACCCCACAAGACACTGATAAGAGGATGCAATTACTACTTCCTGCTTACTCAGGCCAGGTAGGTTTCCCGGGGACTGAATTATTCCCATCCCTACTACTGGGCTTTTGGATAAATTTCTTCCCCCTCTACGTTGGATTAGATTGCAAGTCAGAGAATAACTACATCACTGTGGGGTTATTGTTTTTTTTTTCAATTATATTTGACATACAGTATTATGTTTTCAGGTGTATAGAATGGTGGTAAGGCATTTACATAACTTACAAAATCTTCATTCCAATCTATCTGGTTCCCCTCTGATACCATATATAGTTATTGACTGTATGCCCTGTGCTGCACTTTACACTCCTGTGACTATTTAGTGACTATGAATTTGTACTACATGATTACTTCCCATTGTTCTCCCATCTCTCCATTTTTCCTCCCATTACCCCATCAAATCTAGTACCCATCTGATACCACACTCACTCACTGCAACATTATTGACCATTTTCCCATATTATACTCAACATCCCCTTAAGTATTACTTCTCCTCTTATTTCATCCACTCCCCCAACCTTTGTCCCTTCTGACAACAAACCAAATGGTCTCTATATCTGTGAAACTGTTCCTGTTCTCTTTGTTAATTTTAATCTTTGGCTTTCACCTATAAGCGAAGTGAACTCACATCTGTCTTCCTCTGTTTGTCACTTTACTCCATGTCTTTTTATTTAAACCTTTATTTCGTATAACTTGAAAGCAGCTGTTGATAGACATGAAGCCATTGCCTTTCCATCATTTATAACTTTTGCTTTTTCTTACTTTAGACAAGTCCCTCTAACAATTCCTTGTCATACTGGTTTGGTGGTGAGGAGCTCCTTCAACTTTTTCTTGTCTGGGAAGTGCTTTATCTGTCCTTCGATTTTGAATGATAGCCTTGCTGGATACATTCATCTTGGTTGTAGATCCTTGGTTTTCATCATGTTGAATATTTTCTGCTATTTCCTTCTGGCCTGCAAAATTAAAGATGAGAAATCAGCTGAGAGTCATATGGGTGTCCCCTGATAAGTTACTACTTGCATTTCCCTTGCTGTATTTAGAATTTTCTCTTTGTCTTTAACTTTTGCCACTTTAATTATGACGTGTCTTGGTGTGGACCTGTTTGAATTCCTCTTGTTTGGGACTCTGTGTTTCCTGGGCTTGTATGTCTATTTTCTTCTCCAGGTTAGGGAAGTTTTTAGTCATTATTTCTTCAAATAAGTTCTCCATCTCTTGCTGTTTCTCTGCTTCTTCTGGTATGCCTATGATACGAATGTTTTGTTAAGCTTGGTGTTGTCCCAGAAGAATCTTAGACTAATTTGGGGAGATATTTTTTCTTGTTCTAATAGGATGTTTTCTGTTACATTATCTTCCATATCCCTAATTCGCATCTCTGCTTCATCTAGTCTGCAGATCCCTTCTATTACCGTCCTCATCTCTTTCATTGTGCTCTTCATCTCTGTCTGGTCCTTTTGACTAGTCTCTACATCCTTTTTTATGCTTGCTATAGCATGAAACTTGTTGACATTTCCATTAAGCTGCTTGAGCAGCATTATAACCATTGTGATGAACTTTGTCTCTGATTGTTTGCCTCCATCCCGTATTCTGGGGTTTTCTGCTATCCTCTTTCTGTGTTTCCTCATTCTGTTGGCAGATATTCTGCTCCTTAACCTGACACTCAGGCCTATGGTTTCTCTGGCGCTCACTGCGAATGCCGGGTGGAGGTGGGGGTTGCACACAGAGGTCCCACGGGCCGCGGAGGAGGGCGGCCAGTGCCTTTGTTTTCTTCCCGGTGCTGAGAGCAGCACAGGGCACTGCCAGCTTATGCTTTTCTGTAGTCAGTTTGCCCTGAGGGCTCTGCCCTGTGTTTTCGGATCAGCCTTCTTGAGTGCTGGTCCCAGACAGGCTTGCTCGTGGGGAAGCCCACCTGCAGACTTTTCTCTGCTCTCGCGGCTGGAGAGCTTGCACTCTGGCTCCTCACTGCTCGCGTCACTCCCACTCCTCTCAGAAGCGCAGTGCATTCGGGCCAGGTGTTTCCTGGCACCTGTGTCTGCACCTCTTAGGGCCACAGTGAGGTCTGATTGTGGTGTCTCACAGCCCCAGCCTCTGGCCTCCTCTCTATCCCACTGACCAAGTGGGGTGTAAAGTGGAGGGCTCCCCCGGTGCCTTCTTTCCCCTCCCTCCCCCAGCCAGAGTTCCAAGCAGGATCTGTGCGCACATCTCTCAGCTCTCCTCTTTTTCCTCCAAGGATCGCCCCTCTGCCCACCTGCGGGAACTTTTGTACAATGAGCAAGCCTCTTAGCTGTATTTGTATGTTGTGTAGGGAATCCGCCATTGAAGTGTAGACGTTTTTCTATTTGTTGTCATCTCCAAGGGAGTTTTTCCCGAGTCCCTCTCATGCTGCCCATTGGTTGCCTCCCCCACATCACTGTGTTCTTTGAGCTCATGTACAAATGGTACAAATGATCATTTGCTTCTCCTGATTCTTCTGTCTTTGCTGAAATCTGCCAGAGTGCTGCCCAACACAGTCATTTTGTTCTCCGTGGATTTTTGTGTCTGTGAAGAGTACTCAGAGGAGCCTTTACACATAGAAGAATGTGGCCATCCCCTGGTTGTCATTTGAGGACAAAGGCCCATGTGCTGCCTAAAATATTGATTACTGCAGTTACTCCTCAGGATGCACATAGTGAAGTGTGACTATGTAAAACAAAAATCTGGACTTTGACAGGAAGAGACTTTTAATTAGAAAGATGATTGTACAGGGAGAACACTCTTGCCTCAGAAACCTGTGAGCCTCTTAAAAATCAAACAGGAACAGGGTTTTCTTTCATAGGGTAAAGGAGGCAAGCAGAGGTGAGCACTGTCTTTGGAGGGGAAGCTGCACAAGCAGGGAAATGACCAGTGAGTTCAGACAGGAAAGTGCCCCACTGTGGTCAGCGGGTTCCAAAAGCAACTGTAAGGGGGCACTTTCCACTTTGGGGGTGTGCTTTTGCAGGCTTGGGGCCAGCAGAGCTCAGGAGCCTGTAGGAAGGAGAGCAACCTGACTAAAATTTGATCAAGAAAGAGAAATGGGCGGCTGGGAGCTGGTCAGCTGGGTTGCCATGACTCAACTGGAGACCGGGCATTGTCCAGTACATTTGGAACTGGGAGGACCTCAGAGGTTTAGACGAAGGCTACTGTTCCATCACCAGGAGCGGGGAGGAGCAGGCGTGAACCAAAGCCAGGAATTCAGGTTGCCGAAAGGGAAGGAGCATGGGGACGGTGCTCTGGGCCTTGTCCTCATGGAGGGGCCAGTGGTAGACAGAAGAACCTGAGTGACTTGACAGATGGCTACAGGCCTTTCAGAGCTTAGTACAGCCAGATGATCCACACATCTCTATGTCAGCATAAGATCTAACCTCATCTTTTTTTCTTTTTTTTTTTAAAAGATTTATTTTATTGTTTGAGAGAAGGTGTGAGAGAGAGAGACAGAGAGAGAGAGAAGGCTGGAAGGTCCAGACCAGTCTCCATAGTTGTACATCATTAGTTGTGATATGATTTCATTCCACACAGATGGATATGGGGCCATGTGGGGTGGGAGCCAAACCAGGGGCCTCCCGCATAGGAGGCCAGCACCGTCACTGCCAAGCCATCCTAGCGCTCACCAGTTGTGCTGCAGTTCAGCATGTGGGTTTTTGGGGGCCAGGGTCGGGAATCGAACCCCAGACCTCATGATTCAGAGACAAGCACTCCACTGCTGAGCTATCCCAGCATCACCCAGATCTGACCTCACCTTAGGCACAGCTAGTTGAGAAATGGTGTCAGGAAGGTAGTGCCAGGTAGGGGTCACACACTGTCTGAGGATTGCGGTGCTTGTTTGTGCTTCCTGAACTCAGACGTCATTCTTCAGGTTCCTTGTCTGTAAATGGAGTAACATGGGTCCTTTGCCATCTTGGGGCTTTTTCTTTTCTTTTCTTGTTCAATTTCTTGGGGTGACATTGGTAATAATTCAATAGGTACTCTTTCTATCACCATATATCCACAGCAGCTGAGTACGTTAACCTGGCATGTTAAAGCCTCGGTTGTTGCATTAGCCTCAAACGGAGCTCTCTGTGGGAATGGCAAATGTGGTCACGGGGCTTCTACCAACCCATCTCTTATCTGTCAAGTGTCCCAGCAGGAAACTCAGGGATTCAATCCAGCAGTGTTTAAGCCAGGCAGAGTTTACCAAGGTGGGGAGGAAGCCCACCAGGAGCATGCAGTGCCCAGGGCCAGTCATAACCAGGTCTTTGTTACTGTCTCAGACCTGACGGGGCAAGGGGAGGAGCAGTAACTGGCTCCTAGGGACACAGCCACGTGCAGCAAGCCACCAACAGGGGCTAGGAATTTGGGTTGATGGGAAGACTATATGGAGGGAGGCATGGACACAAATAATCTCCCTTTCTCCCACTTTTTGGTGCCCTGCCGCCTGCTCCCCTGGGACAGCCAGAGCCCTCTATGCTGTATGTACAAGTGAGCCTCCTCCTCTCCCACAACACAGAGCCAAGTGGAAAAGGTGGACGACATCAGCACATCCTCAAATGACAACGGGGGGTGCTTAATCCACCTTGAGTGGTCAGGTCAGGTATGTGGGTGGGTGGATGGATGGATGGATGGACTGATGAACAAATGGAT
Source organism: Craseonycteris thonglongyai (assembly GCA_004027555.1). Classification (NCBI taxonomy): domain Eukaryota; kingdom Metazoa; phylum Chordata; class Mammalia; order Chiroptera; family Craseonycteridae; genus Craseonycteris; species Craseonycteris thonglongyai. The sequence continues at coordinate 51,801 of PVKE010004258.1, forward strand.
GGATGCTGAGTGTGTGAAAAGGAAAGGTTTAAGGGGGGGGGGGCGACATGAGATTGGCCTCCACCTCTCTTATTGAATGGATACCTTCATATTCAAAGCATGTAAAGTGCTGAATAAGGACTCCCCAACCCCTAAGATGACAACTGTCTTACTTCTTTCCCCCTTATCCTGACAGTTGGCCCTGCATAATACTAGCACCTAAGACAGAAGGAAGAGGTAACATAGTCTATTCCTACATTAAATGTGAAATTATGGAAATATACATCAAATAGGAATCTGCATTAAAGTCATATTATTTTTCCATTTTGCGAAGAGCAATCTGCCTGCAGAAAGTTCTATAAAATTATGTGACTGCCTGAGTCCATGCTTAGATATGGAGCCATACATACACTGTCAGAAAGCACTGGGGATTTGGTGCTCTTTCTGCTTGTTCAGATATGTCTTCTATTAAAGAACATCGGTATTTTAAACATTTCTCTCTCAAAGCATTTTATTCTTGCACTAGCCCAATCCATGAAATAAACAATGTTGAAAAAAGGCCAAAGTTAATTGCAGGCTCTTTATTTCACTAAACAAGCAGGCCTTTTGTTCCCTGGCCCTTTATTGCCACACAACAGTCAAGAGCCTTTCCCAGAATTTGGAATTCAAAAAAGTGGCATTAATCCCTGCAAGACAGACAATGCTCCATTAATACTTAATGGCAAACAAATGGACTAACAAAAAATTCACATACTGCTCACCAGGAAGTGTCACTGTATTCTGATGGGAAGGCATCTCTGGCTGGACAGTCATGGGAGTGTCGTCAGAGTCTTAACCAGCCACATTTTTCATAAGCACTCTTCCCACATGCTCCTCAGCTGACCATGCTTCCTTCTAATAGAGCAGTCCTCACCTGATCTGAAATTAGGGGTTGTTAGTCTGTCTCCCCACCAACAAGGATTTGACTCCCTGAACTGCCAGCACCTGGACTGTCTACTGCACTCTATGCCCTGACTAAATGCTCTTTGAATGAATATATATATATATATATATATTTGTTGGCAGACAGTGCTTTAGAATAGAGAAAATTAGTATTATTTCCTCCAGGAATTTTTGCTTTCTGTTCACATTTTCATATCATGTTCTTTCTAAAATACAATTTCAACTCTCAAAATGTGATTATTTATTTTCTGTGATCATCAAAAAGCTTCAATGTCTCACTTCATCTCGACATGGGATCAAGCCTTGTGTCTTTCAAAGCCCAGCCTCATCTCACCTCAAATTATTCTGTTTCAAATCCTATTTTCTCCTCTTTTAACTGTGATCAGACTTCTTATTCTAATGCACCTTATCTGCCTTTTAATGCACTGATTCACTTAGCAAGGGCAGAGATAGAGACAGATATTGATAGAGGGATCTGTAATTAAATGGTGCTTGGACTTGTATGGTCAGTTCGCCAGCAACTCACATGACTCACTTAGATCAGTGGGTCGCAAACCTGAACATCACTGAGTCACCTGGAGCCTCCCTAAGCACAGATTGGTCTCTGGGCACAGGGTCCATCTAACCACATCTATTCCTGTCAGACACTCTGCCTCTCTTCTTGATTGGCAACATCAGCACCTCCTAGAGGTGTGACCTCCTCTAATTACTGTTTACTTCATTTGCATTGTATTCTTTCTCAAATGTCCCTTTATTTGTCTCTGGTCAGTAGCCCCCACCCCACCCTTGAGAGACCAAATTACTCATGTCCTAAATGTTTTGTAAATTTCTTCCGGAGGGCCCCAGCCTCTGCTTTGGATCATGACTAGTAAGCGGTATGCTCTGCTCTTTGCCTCAAGGAGCTCCCAGCCTTGCTCAGAGAATTGTCAAAAACTGAGATGAGATGGCACAAATCGTAAGTGCTGGAAAAGGTTGAAGGAAGGAGAGATGAGTGTGGTGGGCACAGGATCTGGGACATCTCTTCTTCCCTGTTTTCCACACTCTCTAGTGGGGCAGACACATCTGAGAACTACACAGTCCATAGCAAGGTGGCCTCTTCAGCTGTGGGCTTCTCACTGGAGAAGGTGGTACAAGAAGTCCTGTTGCTTTTTTGCCTGTGAGCCGAGTTCCCAATATGGAGGTCCCAGCCTCATGCAAAGGCGCACATCCAGCCCCCCAGCGCCTCTGCAGAGGAGGCTCAGCTAAAGCCTCTGACATGCCGTTTTCCCCAAAAGAGGCCTTGTGAGAAGACAGGCCTTGAATAAGGACAAGGAGTGTTTTTCGTAACAAGTGATGAAATTAAATCATACGTCATTATGTATCATAATGTCACAAGTACAAAAACCTAAAGTAGATATGTACTGGTCAAAAAGAGCAGTATTAGAGACATTGATATGTTCATAAACTGTGTCTTGCAAACATTTCTTGGCTATATAACATTTTCTTCACTTTGTGGATAATGAAACTGTATGTAAAGACAACAGAATGTGCAAACTGTGAAGTCTAGTCGACTATCTGAATAATAAGTTTGAATAATTATACACTCCATATGAAGATGTTTCCCTAGATGAATCACTGATGAAATTCAGAGGATGGCTGGGGTCTGTGCAGTTTATAGCTACCAAACATGCCAGATTTGGAATCAAAGTTTACAAGTTATGTGAATCCAAAATTACATATTGCATATGCAAGTGTTGAAAAATAAATATACTCTTTGCTCATATAGAATTTCTTTTAATTTGTATGTCAAGGGGTTAATGTGGGTATATACCTATTTTATTCTTTTATTGTCATCACAATTAGGTTTCTGGAGGAAGAAGACTTAAATGAACATGATAATTCTACCATCTTAAATTGGAAACCTCCAGTTTATCCTTAATCTTCTTTTTAAGAAAGTAACCTCTGTAGGGTGTGAGGGTGGTGCGGGGATAGCAGTTGAGCTCTTGCCTTGCAATCACGAGGCTTAGAGTTCGATTCCCAGCCCCGGCCCATGCAAACCCGGGTGCTAAACTGTGGCACAACTGGTAACTGCCAAGATGGTTTGGCAGTGGAAGTTCTCGCCTCCCATGCGGGAGGTCCCTGGTTTGGTTACCGCCCCACGCGGCATGACACCCACCTGCGTGGAATGAAACTGTCACAACTAATGATGTACAACTATGAAGACTGCTCTGGGCCCTCCCCCCTTCTCTCTCTCTCTCTCTCTCTCTCTCTCTCTCTCTCTCTCTCTCTCTCTCACCTTCTATCAAACAACCTTTATAAAATAATCTCTGCTTTATAGAAAATATTAACCACTTGCCGTCCCACTAATTATTCTGAGCATTTTGATAAACTTTTCTTTGATATATTTTTTTTAGAAATACATACTTGGTCTTTGCTTGTCTCTTTGTTTGTTTGGTTGGTTTTAGTAATTTAACCATTTTTCCAGCACCATTTTTTGTATAAATTTTTCTTTCTCCACTGGTTTGGGAATATACTTTCATTAAATATTGTTGTTACATAAACTATTCTGTTCTTATGTAAAGCATTATGATTTAAGGCTCTCTATCCACTTGTAAATCTACTGATTATTACATCAGTAAAAAGTCTATAGCTAAACTGTATCATTAAGTAACTTTTTGTATAATCCCCTTATTAGGATTAAACCTGGCCATTTTTGTTCATTTCTTCTAATATGTAAACTTTAGAATTATTATATTTTATGAAATGCCCCTTCTCTCAGAAAAAGAACTCATTGTTCTTTTATTATAATTAAATTTCTTTCTTTAACAAATATAAAGTATTCACCATGTGTGAAGCATTGTGCGAGGTGCTAAAGATATAAAAATGAATAAGGCAGATATAGTTTCTTTTCTCATGAAGCTTAAAATATAATCAATTCAGTTCTTCAAACACTGATTATTATTTTGAAAACTTTACCATATTTAGTTTCTTGTTCCAGGAACATAGTATGTTTGTATTCTTTTTTTTTAAGTTATATTTTTCTTTTTCATCATTTATGATGTGTGCTATCTTTTGTTTTTAATCTTCTTTGAATGAGTTACTAAATGTTTATCATTCTATGAACTATTCACCCAATCTTTCTTTTATTTTATAGTATTGTATCACTTAATAATTTATTTCCAAGTATTCAAAGTGGAACCCAATCTCTCTCTGGCTGCAAAACTGCATTGCAGTTATCCCACACCTATGACAACAGTACTGAAGTCTGACTTACCATTTTACCAAGTGTCAGAATAATTATTTTCTTCCATCTGTGTCCTATATAATGATTTATTATGCAAAAGAACACCATAGAAACTATAAAGAGGCATAAAATGAATGAATATTTTCAATAAAGGAAACCTATATTGAATACTAATACCATAATTAGTATGGAGGCCATAGAGAAAAACAGTCACTCTGGGAGATCTGATTTTTTCTTTCTTGGCTTCATCTAGATGAAATATATTTGCTGGTAGAATAAGTGCAGCTTGTCTCTATGACATCAAACACCATGCTCTCAATATGAATGTCTGTATCAAAAGGTCCTATGTGTGTGCAAGAAAACGGGAGGTAGCTTGTGCCCATCCCATGGCCCTTCCAGCTCTCAGTCTCTCTTCCACATCTATCCAGCAGGGACCCAAAGATTATTTATGACACAATTAAAATGAAAAATCTTACATGTGAGTCAAGGGCTGGGTACAGACCTTGAGTTATTTTTAAAGATCAGAGCTGTATAATTGTTTTTATGGCTATAAATATTAGACAGATGATCAACACCCATCATTACAAATGTGTCTCCAAGCCTTTTCAGGCAGTGAAACAGACAGCAAAGCAGGATCTTCAGAGAATGTTGCTGAAGGGACACATTACCTTACCTTTCAGACTAGAAGCCATGAGACGGTGAGAAAGCAGATGCTATTAAACCAAGGTTGACCAACCCATGGCCCACAGGCTGTGTGCAGTGCAGGATGGCTTTGAATGCAGTCCAACGCAAATACATAAACTTAAAACATTATGTGGGTTTGTTGGTTGGTTTGGATTTTGCAATTCTTTGTGGTTTTGTTTGTTTGTTTGTTTGTTTGTTTGTTTGTTTTTTAGCTCATCAGCTATCATTGGTGTTAATATATTTTATGTGTGGTGCAAGACAATTCTTTTTCTTCTAGTGTGGCCCAGGAAAGCCAAAAGTTTGGACACCCCTGCTGTAAACCCACAGGCCTAGATTCCTCAGGGCTTGCAGGCTGGTTAAGCAGATGGCAGAAACAAAAATGGCTGTGTTTCAAAGATCACAAATTGAGAAAGTTGAAAATCATAAAAGTTGGTCATACCTAAATGACTCACCACCCATGTTCTCAGTAAATCTGCCAAGACTGCCAAGAACAGTTGCCCAGCCAACCCTCCTGGCCATGTGGGAGCTAATGGCCTGATTCAGAGACCTTCACTGTCTTATGAACAATGTGCTGTTGATGTACATGTAGTTATTATAAACTTTGGTAATAGCTAGTCTTGAGAAATGGGGCACACAGCAATTTAATCTCCTGGTTGACTGAAGCTTAGTTCAAAGCACTTGGTTATTTAGCCCTTTCTGTTGACAATCATTATTAAATGTACTAAGATCACTTTCTAGCTTGCTAGTAATTGTCTAATGAGTTTCCTGAAATCTTCAGTGACAAAGGATCTTCTAAGACCACAAAGCAATCATCCTGAACAACAGATCTTATTATAGACAGAGGAGGGGCAGGCTTTGGAGTGAGTTTTAGCTGGCCTCTAGAACTTTCTTCGAATTTATCTGAGGATATTATTCTCATGTACTTATTTTCCTGACATTTTCTTCTTTCTCTTACATGTACTTTCTTTCCCTAAAGAGCCCATATTTGGAGGGTTCTCAGTAATTGCATTAATTACCAGAAGTCCCCATGACATACCCCTCATGCTAAGTTTAAGGCAGCTCCAATCACTGGTGTTTTCAGGTTTGGGCAAAAAGCAGGTGTGACATCTGGGCTGTTAGAGCAAGTTCACCTGATGCCCAGAGCCATGTCCAGTTTCATGGATTAGCTAGAGCAGTGGTCCCCAACCTTTTTGGCACCAGGGACCAGTTTCTTGGAAGACAAATTTTCCAAAGACTGGATGGGTAGGGGGGAAGGGGGTGCACACGTGCAGTTCAGCACAGGGTTTGTGCTCCTATGGGAATCTAATGCTGCTGATCTGACTGGAGGCGGAGCTCAGGCGGTACTGTGTGCAGTGGGAATGGCTGTAAATACAGAAGAAGCTTTGCTTACTCACCCACCACTAACCTCCTGCTGTGTGGCCCAACTCACAACAGGCCACAAGACCAGTACTGGTCCATGGCCCAGGAGTTGGGGACCCCCTCAGTATTTGGTCTTTATAGAACAGGGGAAAGAGGAGCAGAGCCTTCGTCAGCATGGCTGGGTCCTGCTCTGTCAGCCCTCAGGACTTCCTCACTGCTTCCTGAGACACAGAGTTTCCTGGGCTGTGGCAGGAAAACCCCGGCAGTGGGACAGCTGGTCATTGGGCCACATGCACTTTACACACAATTCATGAGGAACCGTTAGGAAAGAACACATTTCTGTATGGCTTATTCCAGCACAAGTTAACAACTTGGTTTTGCATCAATGCATGTTCTTGAGAAGCCCTATTTTGGAACCTGTCACGATGTGTCCACTCCAGACATGCTCCAGCCAGGGGCCCCCAGTGTCCATGGCTAGAATGTGCCTGTCTAGTCTTCAGAGGCCCTGCAAAGCTGCTCATCCTGTGTGTGTGTGTGTGTGTGTGTGTGTGTTTTTCAGGGAGTACTACATCACGATGGTGAAGTGGGCCACCAGCACCAAGGTCGCTGTGAACTGGCTGAGCCGGGCACAGAATGTGTCCATCCTCACCCTCTGCGACGCCACCACCGGAGTGTGCACCAAGGTACAAAGGAGGGACCAGAGCTGATGGCAGGAAGCTCCCAAGCTGCCACCAGGCCACCTTTGAGGTCTGTGGGCCTGGCATTGGAGCAACCTGCGCCTGCATCTATGCTTTGATGCCACCTTGTGGGAGACTTAAGTACTGCTTCAAAATGAGGGCTAATGCATTCAGCGCCTCCCACCATTCATGGATGTGTCATTTCCCTTCATACATGCCTACTGCTATTTCATAAACGAGCCTCCTCCTCATTCTCCAGTTGATGCTCAGAGAGGGGAAGGGAGTGAAGCCAGCACTCCTTGGCTTGCCCCATTTCACTGGCTCTGTCTCCCAGCGGTGTTCCTAAGGGCCTCAGGCTGACTTAAGGAGTAGTTAGAGGAGGCAAAATGAAAAGAATGCACAGGCGAACAAAGAAAGGGAAAGGCCTGGCATTCGTGCAAAGCAAGGGAGTGGCCCACCCCGGGCTCCCAGCTGAGGCGTGCCCACTCCAGCCTGTAAGCACGAGCTCCCACACTGCTCTAGCCCCACGAGGCAGACCCCCTGGTGCTGGGTACCAACATAAATCAAAGTCAGTTAATGAATTGAGGCTGGTCTTCCTGCAGCTGTTATTGTTAGACCCTAAAGTTTTATTTCCCAACTGAGGAGAGAGCCTTGCAAAGCAGCCTCCTTGTGGCTCAGGGGCCCAAAGCTGCCACTCTTGCACTGCCTAGTGTGGTTTTGAGGTGTGTGGCAGTGATCTGTTACTGAGACTGATGTCTTCATTTGGGTCAATGATTCACCTGGTTTTTGTATATAATTTAGAGCAGATTCCAGGTTATTCTAGATGGGCTTGCTTGAGGGCAAGGAAGGAAAAAGTAGATACACCGCTACAAGGCTGGGGATTGCTCAGAATTCTCTTGCTTGTGACCTTAACGTTATGAGTGTCAGCAACAGAAACTTCATTGCCAACTATTTTGCTGGGACATCTGAAGGCCAAATTCGCACCAGGGATATGTCCACAGCACTTGGGGACAGCATCACTAAACTGCATATCTGTACCTTGGTGTTTCCAGTTTGGTTTGGTTTGTCCTTCTCTTAGGCATCATTCCACACAATTTTGAGATCTACTTTTCATATATTTTTTAAAACCCCTCTTAGTGTTTTGGTCTTATATAGATGTGTGCTAGAAAGTTGGCAAATATCCATATTATACATGCACACATTTGTGCACATACACACACAAATTCTTAAAACAATGTAGCAACTGAGGTTCACCTTTGAATGGGCACATGCCTGGTCAGGGATGACCATTGAATGGTAAAAGAGCACCATTTTCCAAAGGATTTCTACCTTCCATGCATTTGCCCTTCTTGCTGGAGTGAATTTTTGTTCGGGGACACTTGAGTTTGGCTCTGAGTCACCATATGAGACAAAACAGAGAGCTAGAATGGCCTTCTCACTGAGTGGCCACAATGCTGTCTGTGCTTCTTGGCTCCTGTCCACAGAAAGAGAATTGTTTCTGCACTGTTGGTCGTAGACATAGTACCTGGAAAAAATTCCTCTCTCTACTGCTCTTATTTCCTTTCAGAAACATGAGGATGAAAGCGAAGCTTGGCTCCACAGACAGGTAACTATTTCATGGGCAAGTTCTCACATTCTCCACCCCACCAGCCAACAGATCACCTGTGCCATCGATTTTGGAGCGTCTGCAACTGCAGATCAGCTTCTCACAATAAATCCTATAGGAATCCCCAAATAGACACATGTATGTCTGCGGCTCTGGTGAGTGGGGACCACCCAACCCTGCCCATCCCACGCCCCTCCATCACCCTTCCTGGGCAGGCAAGGCTCTGTGGAAGATGGTTAGAAAGTCACTGTTCTTGAGAACATGTGATGTTGGGTGAAACTTCACTTCTCAGTTAGATGATGTCCTTGGGTGAATTAAAAATGATGAGTCCATAAGATTTGCCTAAATATGACCATCTATGGTAAAAGAAAATGAAAATGTGGCTGTTTCATTTTATTATATTTTATTATAAATAAAATAGTTTCATGGGTGTCTCATTTGAGGTGGATGCCACTGTGGTTCAGCATGAGCCTTCCTGAGAACCTGAGTTCAAAAATCATCCCTAGCCTTCCTGTCCCAAACTCAGAAAAGAAATACCCATCAGACAGGCTCTAGGAATTAGAGATTAGTAGTGATCAGGAGAAGCCTACAGTAACTCATTCCATGACCAAAATAAATAATAAACCAACAAACAAACTTACACAAAATGTAAAACTCTAGATGTTGGTATTTTCCCTCTTTCTCTTTTTCTTTCTTTTCTTCTTTCTTTCTTCTATTTTGTGTTATGTGGATTTCATCTCAACATTTAAAAAACTGACTCAGCTAAAGTCTCAGCTTCAAAGACATCACAGCAAAGAAAAGGAGGGAAGAAGTACATATGAATTACAAAATGTGGCAAATGGGAGTCATCTTAAAATAAGTTCAGGGGAAGCCGGGATGGCTCAGTGGGTTAAGCGCTCATTTTGCAGCGCCGGGGACTGAGGATCAAATCCCGGCCCCGGCCCGTGCCGACCCATGTGCTGAACTGGGGAGTTCCCCCAGTTCAGTTCTCTCTCTGTCTCTGTATCTCTTCTCTCTCTCTCTCTCTCTCTCTCTCTCTCTCTCTCTCTCTCTCTCTCTCTCTTTCTGTCAAAACAATAAAATAAATAAATAAATCTTTTTTAAAAAATCCTAATTAAAAAAAATAAATAAATAAAATAAGTTCAGAAGGGGAAGCCGTGATGGCTCAGTGGGTTAAGCACTTGCTTTGCAGCCCTGAGGGTCAAGGAGCAAATCCTAGCCCATTTGGACCCATATGCTGAACTGGGGTATGCTTCCCAGGCAGGAGGCCCCCAGTTCAGTTCTCATACTCCGGCTCGGCCCCTGGCTTGAGGGGGCATGCCTCCCATGTGGTCGGCCCCCAGCCCAGTTCCCGCCCTGCGTGGCCCCTGCCCACCTGTGTGGAATGAAACCATATCAAAATCTGATGACCTACAACTATGGAGACTGCTCTGGGCCCTCCCCCTTCTCTCTGTCTCTATCAAAAATAATAAAGTAAATCTTTTTAAAAAATTATTTTTAAAAAAATATTCAGAAAACATGTGTTTAGCCATTGGCAAGGATGGGAGCAGGGAAAACAGTGGGACCCAGAGGTGGCAGCACTGGGACCTGGCCTTCAGTCGTGTACAGAACTGTTATTTGAATCGGAGGAAGTGAAGAATTAACTTATCAAGGAATCCAGTAGTTAAGGGTTGGAGTGATGTTGGAAAACCAGATCAGTCTGTCTACTCTGTAGCCCTGTCTGCCCATCAGGGGTGCCCACACGGCCCAGCATCCTGACCAGTTGTCTGCAGTTTGGAGGCCATGGAGCTGTCCCTTTTGCTCACCTCTTCATCGGCTCTACAGAGTGGCTGCAGAGAGCCATGGGCAGGACTTTACTGCAGTTATTAATCTGCATCTTCTCTATCACGTGCAAACACTAGCCAAGCACCAGATAGGTAGCTGAGATGTGATTGAGAAGCCAGATCTTTCCAAGCCAAATCAAAACAGCACTTTAAAAGTAACCTAGGGGGAGATCCAAGATGGCAGCATGAGAGGAGAACGACGATAACTGCCTGGGAAGGGCATTGTGAACAGAGGGGAATCCACAGGGGAAACCCTGAGAAGAAACCTCAACTAAGAGAACCACACAATGCAGAACAACACCCAAAGGTTAGAGAAAAAAGGGCAGACCGGGAGAGGGAAAGGAAAGCAGTGGTTCAGGGACAGAAACTTGGAGCGCGGCCCGGGGCTGGCAAAAACAAAGGGGGATTGGGGGACTACGGTCAAAGTAGAGCTGGATCGAGGGCGGGCTGGAAGCTGAGACCTAGGGAGCGTGGAAGCCCCACAAGACTGTGGACAATTTAACATCCGAACTCAAGGGACAGCACACAGTGCCCTAATCAGATCACAGAGCCTAAAGTGGAACAGGGACTGTGGAGCAGGGCGGCGGCACTTCCCGGCAGGTGGGGTGAGAGCAGGGCATCAGCCCGCAATAGCTCAGCACCCCTGATTTATGGAGGAGATTGACTGTGAAGGGGCGCCTTCTGAAGACAGGGCACTTGGAGTGAGGGCTGGGGCTTGAGTGGGCATAGCTGCATTGGACGTGCTTAGAGTGAATCCGGCGGTCTCAATAGAGCCGGGAGCATAGAGCGGCTGCTGCCTGAGCTACTGCATGTGCGCACAGGGCTTTTGGCGCCGCGCCAACTGGGCCGCTGCGGCACTGCTGCATGCATACACCCCGGGTTTCGGCACCCCGCCCACCAGGCCGCCACGGTGCTGCTGCCAGCGTGCAACTGGGCTTTCGGCGCCCCGCCCACCGAGCTGCCGCGGCGCCACTCCCCGCTTGCCAGCACGCAATTGGGCTTTTGGTGCCCCACTCACCAGGCCGCGGCAGCACTGCTGCCGGCACGCAAGTGCGCAGCTGGGCTTTCGGCGCCGCGCCCACCGGGCCACTGCACATCGCTGCGTGCACGCACCTGGGCTTTCGGCGCCCCGCCCACTGGGCCGCTGTGGCACCGCTGCCTGCTCGCGAGCACGCAGCTGGGCTTTTGTCATCCCGCCCACCAGGCCTCTGGGGCATTGAAGCCCGCGCGCGCAGCTAGGCTGCCAACCGGGTTGCTGTGGTGTCATTGCCTGCGCGTGAGTCGGCGCGGCCTACCGGGGCCTCTGCCAAGCCCCAGCCCATCCAAGTGCTGCCCTGCGAGCGTGGCTTACAGATACAATTGAAGGAGGGGCAGCAGGAGGAGGAAAAACCAGAGCTCCTGCGCCCCGCCCCCACTGAACCACCAGCCCCCTGCTGAAAGAGGAATCTGCTATTGTGTCTCAGGCCCACCATAGCTCCTACTCACATGCCCCCACCCCTGACCACACCTTTACTACCCTGCTATCTAACAGCTAAGACAGCAACCTGAAGTGCCCCAGGACACAGAAACTGTCTGCTTCCCCCAACCCTCTCCCAAAATCTCCTTCTCCCACAACTGAGTCCAAAAGAAAAAATAAAGAGAAGCCCAGCTGATAGGCAAACCCCCAGAGGGAAAACAGACTCATGCCTAAAGCAAAAAGAACCACATCAAACACAATGCACACCTCAGAATCCAAAGCCCCTCCAGAAGATCAGGGGCAGTCTTTAGTAAAGGACCTTGCACACTTGGAATCAAATCTAAATGAAACAGAATTCAGGGCTGCATTAATCAAGACACTCAGAGAGCTCACTTAATGCTGGCAAAGTACCCAGACACAGTTAAATGACCTCAACAAGAAATTTTCTGAGCAAAATGAGTACTTCACCAACAAAATTGAGAAGCTAGAACAGAACCAAAAGGAACTCCTTGAAATGAAAGGCATCATGGGAGAGCTAAAAAAGAACTGACCAGCATAGGAAACAGGGCTGACAAGCTAGAGGAAAGGATAAGTGAAATTGAAGATACAAACATGAAAATGTCACAGAGGGAAGAAGAAAGGGAAAGGAAAATCAAGAGAAATGAAAGAGCCCTACAAGAACTTTCTGACTCCATCAGAAAGAATAATATTAGAATAATACGGGTACCAGAAGGTAGCGAGATGAAATCTTCTCAGAGTCTACTAAAACAAGTAGTGGATGAAAATTTCCCGACCTGTGGAAAGAATTCCCAAATCCAAGAGGAAAGCAGAAGCCCTAACTACCTAGACCCTAGCCGATCTTCTCCAAGGCACATTGTTCTGAAGATGACAAAAATCAATGACAAAGAAAAAATCCTCAAGGCTGCCAGGGAAAAACAAAATAAAACTTTCAAAGGAAAACCTATCAGGCTGTCACCAGAGTTATCAGCAGAAACTCTGCAAGCCAGGAGGCAATGGAGCCCAATCTTCGAAATATTAAAAGAGAGAAATTTCCAGCCAAGAATTAACTATCCAGCAAAATTAACCATTAGATATAAAGGAGGAATTAAGGCCTTTACAGATATACAGAAGCTGAGGGAATTCTCCAGCTCAAAACCGGCACTCCAAGAAATACTAAAAGAGGCTATCCGACCTCAATCAAGAAATCAAAATAAATGGAGAAAAGTTGGGACAACAAAAAAATAAAAAGGAAAGAAGAAATGGATATGGGACATCCTCATATATCAATCATCACCCTGAATGTAAATGGACTGAATTCACCAATAAAGAGGCACAGGGTAGCAGACTGGATTTAAAAACAAAATCCAACCATATGCTGCCTACAAGAGACACACCTCAGCCACAGGGACAAACATAGACTCAGGGTAAAAGGATGGAAAACAATACTCTAGGCAAATGGCAGTCAGAGAAAAGTTGGAGTGGCCATACTGATTTCTGATGAAAAAGACATCAGGATAAAAAAAATAGTAAGACGTAAAGATGGACATTACATCTTGATAAAAGGGACAATACAACAAGAAAACATCACACTCATCAATATATATGCTCCGAATCAGGAAGCACCAAAATTTATAAAGCAACTACTAACAGATCTAAAAGGAGAATTTGACAAAAATACAATTATAGTAGGGGATCTAAACACCCCCCTGTCAACATTGGACAGATCATCCAAGCAGAAACTAAATAAGGAGATTGCAGCTTTAAATGATACATTGCAGGAAATGGACAGAATTGACATTTACAGGTCATTCCATCCTACAACAAAGGGCTATACATTTTACTCTAGTGCACATGGAACATTTTCAAGGATAGACCATATCCTGGGACTTAAACCCAACCTCACCAAATTTAAGGGCATCCAAATCATACCAAGTGTATTCTCAGACCACAAAGCGTTGAAACGTGAGATCAATTGCAAAAGATCAAGTGCAGAGAAAACCATATATACGTGGAGATAGAACAACATGCTATTAAAAAGTAGCTGGATCAAAGAGGAAATAAAACAAAAGATTAAAAAATTTGTAGAAATGAATGACAATAAAAACACGATGTACCAGAATTTCTGGGACACAGTGAAAGCACTATTAAGAGGGAAATTTTTATCATTACAGGCCTATCTCAAGAAACAAGAAAAACTACAAGTAAACACCCTCACATCTCATTTTATAGAGCTAGAAAAAGAAGAACAGAGGTCCCCCAAAGCCAGCAGAAGAAAAGAATTAATAAAAATCAAAGCAGAACTTAATGAAATTCTGAATAGAAAAACAATAGATAAAATTAACGCCACAAAGAGCTGGTTCTTTGAAAAAAATCAATAAAATCGACAAACCACTGGCTA